>JAFBMS010000028.1:250495-342308 GCA_019788955.1 Albula glossodonta
AACCCAAACACTAACACAAACACTAACACAAACACTAACACAAACACTAACACAAACACTAACACAAACCCTAACCCAAACACTAACCCAAACACTAACACAAACACTAACCCAAACACTAACACAAACACTAACCCAAACACTAACACAAACACTAACACAAACACTAACACAAACCCTAACCCAAACACTAACACAAACACTAACACAAACACTAACACAAACACAAACACAAACCCTAACCATAAACCTGCAAACTGGCACACAACGCAGGCCACATTTTCATTTAATTTTCATGCAAGTAAATAAAAATGGCCACTTTCCTGACTCACTCACAATCAACCCAGCTAATGTTATTAACCGTGACTCAATAGCGCCAAATCAATAGAACATCTTTCTGTGTCCAGCTGGGTCGGTTAGAAATCAAAAAGGCGAATTTCTATTCTCTTTCTGAAGTTTATAGACAATAATAATTTGTCACTGAAGGGAAACCTGTCGTATGAAAATGACCTCTTCTGATTCGCTTTCTTACTGGCCTGTTACTGGTGCTTTGTGAGAAATGTAGTCTTACCTCAGCATGGGCCTGGGAGGGGGCGGGGGCTCGTCGGGGTCCTCGCAGGGCTTGGCCTTGCGGGTCACCTGTTTGTAGATGTTGCGGGCAGATACACCCACCCACAGAACTGTGGCCAGTGAGGAATAGTGCAGAAGGATGCCCACCTGGGAATGCATATTTATGCACTCTTATCACATTCCATCATGCATTACATTTAATTTAGGCAGACGCTCCCATCCTGAGTGACTTACGGTGTCTTTACATTGGTCATTCATTTTTTTTTAACCCTGATTTTTCCCCAGTTTTCCGAACCCGAGCTCAACCGAACTTGCTGACCTCATTGCTCTGCCGGCTTTGGGAGGAGAAGCCGAACACGTGACTCCTCCAGTTAATATGATGACGCTCTCACTTCTATACACACTGCAGCCACACAGCCAATCGCACACTGCCTGTGACGCTGGAGGATGACGCAGTCAGCGTACCATCAGTTCGTGCCACCACAGGCACCCAGCATGAAAAGAGTGGGCACCATAGCGATGAGACCAATGAAAAACCAGCTCACCCCCTATCATCCCCGGTGAGGCTGGGCCAAATGTTGCCTCGCCAGTGGGGACCTCCAGCCATAGCCGGCAATGGCAAGACTGGGATTTGAACCCCCGATCTAAGTACATTAGTCATTCATACTGCTGGATATTTACTGGGGAAAAGCACCACACTGAGAGTCGCAGGAGCAGTGCCCTCCCTCCTCTGAGCTGGAAGCCCATCTCCCAAACCACTACACCACACTGCTGCCAATTCATATAGCATAATGTTCACCTTACATTCACATTATTTCCACCTGGCAGCTGCTCCTACAGTTACTCCCGAAGTAGAAAACATGGATGCTGCCGTCAGGAATACAGGAGCGCAGCATCACCACAGAGAAGGCACCAGCAGGCAGTGCTCACAACCAGTAACTGCTGATTGATACCAATGACTGATCTACTGATTTCAATAAGGACGAAAAAAATCACACCCCTGAAGACAGTCCCCTTACATAGGGAAATACCATGCTTACACACAGCGTGGAGCACCAGAGAAACACAAAGAGAATGAAGCATCTTGCTCTACAGAAGGCTGGGCAAGGTGATAAGGCACTGTTGTGTTTGGCACACTCACCGCCTGGCACACGCTAGGGTGGTGGCGGTGGGTGACTCCCCCGATGAACAGCGCACAGGTGAGGAAGAGGTGCAGGCACAGGTTAACCAGCATGTGCCAGCCCTTTGCACTGATGAGGATGGACCTGTCCATGCAAAGCAAATACACATATACACATTTACACACTGAAGGTCCATTACATTTCGGCCATTTAGCAGGCGCATTTCATTCAAAGCGATGTGTAGAGTATGCAAAGGTTAATCAAAAGGTCCTTCAACAAGCAGCCCTAAGCCCCATGAAAAGATATGATAACAGGCCCCCCTGGCCTAGTGATAACATTGCGTAGCATTTCTGCGGCCTCGTGACCCCTGAATCGTTAACGGGGCTCTTGCTCCTCAGTGGGGCCCTGTGTATGCCAGTCTCACCTGCGGTGGCAGATGTAGGTGATGATGACCGCGAGCAGGCAGAGCAGCAGTAAGATGGAGGCGGTGTAGATCAGCGGGTGGAGAAGGGCTGGGTTGGAGGGAGAGTACTGCACTGAGCTCAGATCCTGGAGTAAAACAAACAGGGCCACATACATTTTCACTGTTCTATGAATGGTGCAAGCACGAGTCAGGAACAATCGCTCATTTTAATCTGGTGGATCCATTTGTGTTATCCCACATTATAATTCATTCTGGATAAATGACTACAATGCCAAGGTATGGAGCAGTGTTTTCACATGGATGCAGACTGTGGGGCCCATCCACACACTGGAACAGTGTCTTAACAGGATGCAGACTGTGGGGCCCATCCACACACTGAAACAGTGCCTTAACAGGATGCAGACTGTGGGGCCCATCCACACACTGAAACAGTGCCTTAACAGGATGCAGACTGTGGGGTCCATCCACACACTGAAACAGTGCCTTAACAGGATGCAGACTGTGGGGTCCATCCACACACTGGAACAGTGCCTTAACAGGATGCAGACTGTGGGGCCCATCCACCCACTGGAACAGTGCCTTAACAGGATGCAGACTGTGGGGCCCATCCACCCACTGGAACAGTGCCTTAACAGGATGAGCCACCCAGCTGCCCAGGTTCCTCCGCTCTACAGGTACACAGGTAATGCAGGTGTGACTCACCATCAGAAGAGTGTAGGCCGCCAGTGAGCTGCAGGACATGGAGGTGAAGTTGTCGCTGGAGGACAGGATCTTGCAGCTGTCCGTCTCCCAGCCACCCTGCCCGCCCAGCAGGCCCGGATCCCAGCTGCCCGCCACCATGTCCCCCTCGCTGCTGCCACCGAGCCGCCGCAGAGTCACGTTCACCGGGCTGTGCAGCATCTGAGGGGGGAGTCCCTCTGCTCAGGGGGGAGAAGAGACGCCTCAGACACCACAACAATGGTCTGCCGTGACCTCGTTTCACAACAAATTTGAAGACAAGTTTTCGATCTGACATCGATTTGACATAGCTCACAGCTGAGTGGCAGACCCACCGATCTTAACCAGGATGACTGGAGAGGCCACGCTCCACGATCCACCCCGTCCCCCTGCCAGGCTGGCATTCCCGGCGGAGGGGAAGAGCTTGCCGTTCCCAAAGCCCAGTAGCAGCAGCTGGTACACGGGTTCCACCAGCTTGCTCGCCCTGGGGAGCCTGACGGGCCCCTCTGATAACCTGGCTGCCTCCTTCGCTCTGTCTGTCCCAGGCTGCAAAACGGGCGACTCCGTCTGGCTCCATCTGGACAGCCCGAAAGCTTCCTGCGGTGTACTTGAGCCCATGAGCCAGGTAGACTCCTCCGTCTTTCTCGATGGTGTGAGGGGCTCCTCATTCTGGCTCGACCCGGGCAGCCTGACAGGACCCTCAGTCTCGACGGTTTCAGACCCTCTGATAGGCTCCTTGGTCTGGCCCTGTCTAGATGGACCAATCAGCTCCTTGGACAGCCTGATAGTATCCTTGGCCTTTCCCGGTGCAAACAGCCCCAGGGTGTCCTTGCTTCGGCTCGACCCAGACTGCCTAACAGATTCTTCAGTCAGCTGGGTGAGGAGGGAGGCTGGCAGCTGGATCCAGGCCTCCACAGCAGCGTTCTGAGGAGGCACAGCGCTGAACATTACACAGATAAACCCTGCTTTCACCTAATCCTGCCCAGACCTGGATCATACACATGTCTCTAACCCTTCATCTTTTCAGATCCTACTCAAATTTGAAACACACAAAAAAATCCAGAGGTAATTTTATTTAATCTGAACCTGAACCACCATCCAGAATACACAATGAAATGAAAGAGACTTTTGCTCAAAACATTTGTGACATTTATAAAAAATATTGTAAATAATTTGGAGGAATGATCCTGGTATGTATTGCAGGGTATCAAGTGCATTATGGGTATGTGGGTGAAAGGAGAGACTGAGCGCTAGCTCACCCTGAGGCCAATGTTGGGCGGGCCACTGGTGACATTGCACTTGAAGCTGAGCTGCTGGTCGCGGCCTGGGTCGGGTTCCGGGGTCTCAAGCTCATGGAGGGCCTTGCGATCAGGTGGGAGCTTCCGGAACAGGGCGCAAGTCATCCCACTGAAGCTGCTGGCCCTCAGGGTGTGGGCCTCCACTGCAATGCTGGAGGAGGACTGCCAAAAAAACACACCGGGAAAGGACTGCACATATTACACTGTGCACAACTAATAAAACACACAATGAACTGTGCACAACTAAGAAAAACACAATACACCGTGCACAAAATACTAGGAAAACACAAAATACAACTGTAAAAATACATTGTCTACTGAAAAAACCTCTACTACATGACATTGAACGTATTGTGCGACCAAATTGAGGCAGTGTTTTTACAGGTAGAATTTCAATGACGTCAAAAACAAACCTCTATCAGGCCCTTTGAAAGTGTTTGTTTGTCTAGCATTAACATGAAAAACCTGACCAAAAGAGCAGCACCCTTAACTTGCAATTATTTATGAATGCAGGGCCTAATCTAAGATCAATATTTACCAATCCATCTCCTAACCCTATCCACTGTCAGCTAAAAGATCATACTGATCCTGGATCAGTGCCCCAGGCTGTGTGTGTGTGTGGAGAGGAACTCACAGTGGAGTACCCCTGGGCTCCGGAGGTGAGGCGATGGCTGGCCACCCTCAGCAGGGTCTCAGTGATGCGGGAGCAGGCCTGGGCCTCCACCTCAGCCAGGTGCAGCACCTGCTCCTCCGCCAGCATCAGGTTACTGCAGATATCCACCATCACCTCCCCCAGCTGCACAGAGATACACATTAACACACACAACACCTACACGCACGCTCACACACAGCACATGTACGCAAACACGCACACACAGAGAGCCTACATGCAAACATACGTGAGCACATGATGCACACGCACACACACACATACCTACACAAACACACACACACAGCACATGTAAGCAAACACGCACACACAGAGAGCATGCACACACATGCACACACCTACATTCAAACATACATGAGCACATGATGCACACACACACACACACACACACATACCTACACACACACACACACAACACCTGCACGCACGCTCACACACAGCGCATATACGCAAACACACACACACACACTCACACACAGCACATGTACGCAAACACACACACACAGAGAGCATGCACACACCAACATTCAAACATGCGTGAGCACATGATGCACACACACACACACACACACAAACACACTAACCAGCCCTTCATAATAATCTTCATCACTCTGTAACCATAATCATACTCATACTGTAATAACCCCGCCACCCCTCTGCTCAGCTCCGCACACCCACCTCCCAGTATTTCTCCGCAAACTTGCCGAACTTCTCCACCATCTGCGCCACGTAGATGACGTCCATCTTGTCGGAGAAGTTGGCGGCCTCGGCGGTGTAGGCCAGGAGCTGGCGGGCGGTGGTTACCGCGTTACTCAGGTTCAGCGGCATCTGGGACGGAGCACATTCATTTACCGTAAAACTCCTAATAACAGCCCAGAAATATTCTTCCACAAACAAACGCACCACCTGCTCATTAGATACAACCCATTGTTGGAGACAGTTGTTTATTTGGATCGTTTAGAAAGCATTCATTTACCATAAAACTTCTAACAACAGCCCAGCCATTTATTTGGCAGGCAGAGAGTTAGAGAGAGAAAAAGGGAGTAAGGGTGAAAGGAGGACACAGAGACAGACAGACAGACAGAAGAGAGAGACAGAGCTCTGATAGAATGGCAGACCTGGTTGATGATGTGCAGGACACGAGTGACATCACTCCTGTACTGGCACTGGGAGTACTCCCCCTCAGCCCAGAGCCCCGCCTCCTCACACCTGCGCCACGCCCTCCTCCCACCCCCCTGGAAGCCTGAGTACAGCGCCGCCCCGGTGGCCACACCCTGGCAGGGCAGGTAGGCTGTGACGCCAGCCAGCGTGCGGGGCCACCTTAAAAATTTCACAATTTAAAAAAATGACTTAACAAAAGCATTTAAATTTTTTCCATCAGTTGTCACATAGCTGTATTATAAGGGGACCCTCTCTCACATTGATATAGCCAGAATATAATATCAAATTAATTCTTTACATATGAGTGTTTCTTCATGTGTGTTTTTCTGAAGGTTTCACATGCGTGTCACACATTCCCACATGCAAAACAGATATTGTCACATGTATGTGCCATGAGAGGATGGCACAATTTCAGGCCACCACTAGGGGTCAGCGTGGAGCTGAGAGATTCTCTCACTATAATTCTCATTGCAGCTCTCAAACAGTTACATTACATTAGACACTATTATCAGAGCGACTTACAGTGTGGGAGAACATAAGTGCATCTACCTGCTTAATATGAGGAATACTGCCATGGATAACCATGTTTCCAGACCAGCAAGTACATAAGCAGGAGCTTGGGTGTAGTTCTGATTACGCATCCTACCTGCTACCTTCAGTTCATTTTTTTATTTCCAATATATACTAGGGTACAGTATTTTGGTACAACTTACATGAACTTGCCCTTGTTGCTAGAAACAATATCCAGGGGACAGTATTTGGCAGAGCTCACCTGAAGTCGCCCTTGTTGTTGGACACGGTGTCTGGGGGACAGTATTTGGCAGAGCTCTCCAGCACCAGGACGTGTATGCCTATGGAGCCGTTTCTGTGGCAGGACCGCATTCGGCACTCCCAGTTCCCCGCAGATGCTGGCTGGATGTTGGTGATGATCAGTGAGCTGCAGCAGAAATGAGCATTCAGCCAATCACAGCCAATCAGCACCAGCTTTCATCCAATCACCATTCAGCAAGAATATTCACCCACTTGCTCAGGAGCACAACTGATCATCCTTTACCTAAAGTGGTTTCTTAATTCAAAACCATGAATGGATACAATATATGTAAAATATGAATAGTGACTAGTAAAATTACTGTTTATCGCTTACATTTTTAAATGTAATGCAGGTTAACATGCAGAATAGTAGCAAAAGCTAAAAGCTAATTAGGAAACAAAGAGAAGTCTTGAACCCGGTTGCATAGTAGAAGCACAAACATGGAGTCTCCCCCCCTCTGGAAACAGGCTCAGGGGTAGCTGGGTTACCTGTAGATGAGGGAGCAGTTTTGAGGCACACTCTCCTGGATGGTGAAGCCAAGTGTGGCGTTGCTCTCCACTGCCAGCCCATCCCTGTACCAGCGCACCTGTGTGTCCCCGCCCAGGTGTGAGACCTGGCACTGCAGGGGCAGGCTGTCCCCCCGGAACACCACCTGCCTCTGTGACGGAACCATCCGGAAGGACGGAGGTTCCAAGGCCGGGTCTATGGGCAAGCCGACAGGTCAGAGGTCAGAGGCCAGCCAATCGGCAGCAAGGAAATGTCAGAACCGCAGCACTTCCTGATGAACTACAACCAAGATGGCGCACAGCTCCAGTCCGGGAAGGCTGTTGTGTATGCTAATGTGGTTTCCGTGTGGACCAATCAAATGCCTTAAATTCAGAATGTAAGTGACTTGGATGTCCATATTTCTTTTTATCCTCATTCTCTGAACAGCCATTCCAGTGGAGGCGGAGCTTACCGCAGGTGAGTTGGTGTGGTTTGAGGGAGGCGATTGGCTGGCCCTGCAGAGAGCTTGGGTACGAGCAGTGCGTGTCCTTCACCCCCACGCCCCTGTCCTTGGTCCAGTCCAGCACCCACAGCAGGTTACAGTCACACAGCAGGTACTGAGTCTGAAACTCACTGCAATATTAATAATAATAATAATAATAATAATAATAATAATAATTGTACAAAGAAACAACTTCTTGAAGCCTAAAAAAAACCCTTTCAGTCTTTAACAGTGTTTTGGAATGTTAAACTGTCTATTATGGTCTTCATTTGTTCTTTCATAGTGTTTGTTTTGTATTTCCTGGCATGTAATTGAACCAAACTTTATCTGATATCATAACAATAATATATGAAGCAACTTTCACATTCAAGTTAAAGCAGAGCACTTACAGCGTTTTGAGAGAGGAAAGGCTGTCAAAAGTCCCTGATGATAAGGAAGAAAACAAATTTCCTGAAATATTTCTGGAAGAGAGAGATGGGGGGGGGGGGGGGGGGAATGCAAGATCAGGAGCCATTTTTTCCCTTTGAAACACACTTTTTGCATTTTCATTCAGTCAAAAAACATTTCCAAGCTTAAGGCATACAACATGATTTGAGAGCAGTACAGTAGAACAGAGTAACCCCACTGGAAAAGTTACTTTGCAGTGAGTCACATAAAAACAACACTGAAAAATATTACTGATTATTCTGAATTTGGTACAAACAAGTTATTGTTTCTATTAAACCTTTAGTTGTCCTTCTGTTTTCAACCATAAGAAATGTATGCTCTGGATATTAAAAAAATGCCTCCCACTTCAGGTTAGCACATAAACTGTTATCGATCAACCACAATGAGCTTACATGCACCTCACAGTCATAAAAACTGAGGCTACTTACAGCCTAACCAGACCTCCGAGCCCTTTAAACATTTCCCCATTTAGGCAGCTGATCCTGTTGTTGGACAAATCTCTAAAAGGAGCAGAGAAAGGAACACGTTAGCTGTTTTTATTTATGCAACCAGTAGGATGGTAAATTATACGAGTCCATCTATTTTGAGGTACAATATTTGCTTCAATTACACCTTAAATGTAAGAAATGTTGCAGGAAATGTAAATATCGTAAATGTTGTAATAATGTTAACTAGAAAAATTGCCTCACTAATAAAAACAATGATATTAGACTAAAAAGAGGCTTACCAGAAAATGTGGTCTGAGTTTCTACAGTACTAAAATGAACTAGTCATGTTAACCGCAGTATGCTACAACTAATGCATTACACACAACCTGCAGTTTCAAAAGAAGTTAAACATCAACAAATAAAAGGTCAGATGAAATATTAAAGGCCACTGCTTAATGGTGAGTGGAGAACTCCCAGAAAACTTTGAAGTTTTTAGTATTAAGCCTAAAAGAGAACATCAAGCTTTGCACTGGTTGTGATTCATACAATTACAGGTATAAAAGGACTGAAATAAGTTCTACATATACATTTAATCAAGGCTTCTGTTTCAAATACGGTTAATAAAATTCATAAAACGCTGTTTTTTATCCCTCCCTCTCATTTCTCTCCCTCCGAGCTGCCTTAGGGGATTTCCACTTCAAAGACACGTACATCCACAGTTTACATAAAACCAGTTTTGATTTATGTAAAAAAATATCAAAGGGCTTAAATTCCTCTGCGTTTTAGTGACAGACGAGACTACAGCGCTGTCTGGTGCGTGCCAGAATCTGAAAGGACATGCTTGCCTTGTGCCTGGATGTTTATGCAGTAACACATTGGAGAATAACATCAAGAGATTTGGTAAAGAGCCAATGACCGACGTACGTAATGACTCAACTCAGGTATGAGCCTTTACACTAACTGGCAGTGCACACTTGGGATACATGTTGTAAGAAACATGTTGCACACCATTTCATTCACAAAAATGGTGCCATATGAAACCTGTGGTTGCTAAGCGATCAAACGGTGGCAGCTGATTGGTTGATTGTGTGCGGTGGCCCATCCAGTCTGAACACCTTCTGCTGTGTCTGGTCACCCCCGTGTCTATGCTGGACTCTAGCTGTTGATTTGCAGGCCCCAAGGATGAGTGAAATCTAACAATGTTCCTCTTCATAGAGGAACAGATGCGGGCCGAGTAAACATAGGGGTGGAGAGACACAGACAGCGTCCTTATGAGGAGCCATCTCTGATCTGCTCTCCTCTCTTCTCCCCTCTTAGACCACGCCCCCCCCCCCCCACAACCCAACCCCAAGCTGAACTCATCAGGCATTCAGCATGCACCCTTATTCAGGATGGATGCACCGATGTATCAGACGAACACATCGGTACCAGCTGATATCCACCTTGTTGACTGCCATTGGCCATCGCAAAATTAGATGACATTCCACCGATGGCAGTGGCCGATGTATATCTTTTCCGATGGCTAAATGTGAAAGAAGATTATACTAAAGGTTGCTTCATAAATTTCCATGATTGAATTTGTGCTCATTCAAAGATAGTGTGATGAAGGGCCAAAAGACTTTAAAACAAAAAATGAAATAAACAAGCCAAAAAAAAAGACATCAACTTTCTTCACCTAAGGGTAGCAGCAGCTCACCAGGGATTCAAACTGGCAACCTCTAAATTACAAGCACACTTCCCCGACCCCTGAACTGCACACGGTCACAGAGGAGCCACAGAGGAGTTTGTGATTTTCTCTCACTGGCATCAAGTGACTCCTCTCTGCTCACCTGAGCACACGGCACCAGTGGATTAGAACGTGACACGTGACGCTGATCACGGATCGCAGATCATCTGCAGTTTGTGGCAAAGCAGGGATACTCTGCCATGGGAAAATCTAGATGAAAAGGATGACATCATCGCTTTGATGGATCCCATTGAACCCACAGCTCTTAGAACCAACTGCAAGGAACATATTCTTTCAGTTACTCAATTTGTTCTGTAAAAATGACTGGCATACAAGTGACTGGCATCACTATACACACATGCATGCACTCACTCACATGCACACACACAAACACACGCTCACACACTCACATACAGTGACTGTGCATTCATCCTACAAACAAACACAGCCAGACCACAGAAGTTATGAATTCATCAGAAAATCCTTAAATATGTTCATATTCTCATCCAGCACAATCCTGGCATATTTCAGTAATCACCAGGAGAAAAGAGACTCCCTGCATTGACTCACACCTCCAATATGAAACCACAGTGGGGGTAACTGGGGGGTTAGCACACAAAGTAAGTCACCACAGAAACACTAAAGAGATGAGTTTCAGGGTGTGTAAACCGTAATAACATTCCACATCTACGGTTGACACGGGTATCCCAAAGTCATTAACAACAGCTCCAGAGACAGCCAAGCAACCACAGCGGCTTTCGGCTTGTGCAGAAGTACAGAGCAAAATGAACAAGGAAACCACATGCATTAAATGAAGAATAATATTATATGTAACAGACACCTTTTGTACCACACATACGCAGCTCTGCATCTGTGGCTCAGTTCAGCCCAAGGTACGGCAGTTTTCTATGTTTGGCAGTGCTAACGGTGTAGCATGTGACTTCCAGGACCGCATCTAAACCTGGGAATTAAATGAGCCTAAAGATGAGTCTATGGTCTCCCCTCTGAAGTTACGCTGACGCTGGGAGCCCTGGCACGATTGCACAGCACAAAGGGACGTTAAGATCCTGGAAATGGGAGGTTTAAGCTACCGTAATCGCCCTCCAAAAACAAGAGAAGTGCTTCATCCTTTCGCTTAACGATTGGAGAATTACTCGTTAATGACAGAGAGGAACAATCTCATTACTGCCATTCAGCAAATACTCTTACCCTGAGCAATTTACACAGCTTACAGCTCAGCACTTTACCCATTTACACAGCTGGATGTTTACTAAAGCAAGCTCAGGTGAAGTACATTGCTTAACGCTATGATGGCTGTGCCCCGCATGGGAACCAAACCTGCTTTTAAGGTGTGACCCTAGCTCCCTAACCACTGTGTCACACTGCCGAAGCAGTGCAGCGCACATGGAATTAGATCACACACCCCATGCAATATGCCTAATCAGACGTGATTAGGGTGGTTAGGTGTATGTAGGGAACCCCATGCTCTTTTGAAGATCGATTGGAAATGACCACAGTGAGCCAGGACCTTGGTTTAACACCTCATATAAAGGGACCTTAGACCATGGAGCGTCCCGATCGATTGGCTGGGGGAAGGTGCTAACTAAGCTCATATCCACTTAGCTTCTCGTCCAAACAGAGAAAGAGGACAGAGAGAGAGAGAGAGAGAAAGAGAGAGAGAGGGTGTGACAATTACTGTGACAGAGAGAGGGAGTGAGAAAGAGTATGAGAGAAAGAGGAGAGAGTGAATTTGAGAGACAGAGAGGAAGAGGAAAGCGGAGGACACTCACAGTTTCTTGAGGGCCTGCAGTCCCAGAAAAGCCCCGGGTTCGATGTGTGTGATGGTGTTGTTCCGAATGTCCCTGTCAAACACAGCACAAGAGTTATTAAGACCATCCCATGTTACTCTTCCGCGCAAACAAAGCAGCAGCCTCTAGTTCCTGGGCCCGCTGCGTATCCTGGCTTCTGTTTCTGCCAGTCATTTTATTAAATTATCATTGTTGGACACGTGTTCCTTACATTGATATTAAAATAATGCAGGGTTATCTCATTGCCATTTGCTTTCCTCCTGGTTTCCTCATTATCTATCAAATGGTTTATTTTCAGTGGCCGAGTGTCCACACTTAGGTATGCGTGACGTAATCAATAAAAATGTGCTCTCTCTTACAGAAACCATTTGCCTTACAGCACAGTACAGGAATCCCATTATCTGACAAATACATTTATCTGCTCTGGGACATGCAATGTGGGCCTGCCCTGGGATATGCAATGTGGGCATAAGAGCATAAACTTTCCTTCATCACAGTAAATGAGTCCAATTAAGAGAAATTAACAGCTTGTTATAATTCTGGGAATACAAATGTGGTTAGAGCAAAAACCCTACATGTACAGGGGGGGCCTGAGGGCCGATCTTAGGAACCGCTGGTCCAAATCAAAAGTCTGTTTGTGCTAAAATTATAGCTGCTGTAATAAAGAAATAGCTGAGGCAAAAATGTCAGATCATGTAAGAGGCCGGGGATAATGAAATAATTAAGAGCAGACGCTGGCATGAGCCCCAGAGACAGATACTGCCCTGCAGAAACGGGGTTCCCCGTGACGCTGCTAAATGCGGCCCCTGAAGCTTTCAAACCCAGAGACCTCTGCTTTGAATAAACCCTGCCAAAACAGGCCCGGGGTTACAACTCAGACTACACGGAAATTACAGAGCAATTAAGCACGGAATCATTTTCAGCTGAGTGCTTCCAGGGACTTCAGAACTGCGCTCATTTAAACCAGCCATTGGATACACAAGGGTGCTGTCAGTTGAGGATAGTTTTGCAACAGAGGTTTTGTTTATTTATTTTTTTTCATACACTTATGTCTGGCCACAAAAAGCTCTGTGTTTGATGATAAAAGCTTCCACATGCTTCAAACACACTAGCTCATTTCACCACATCGTCCCAACTAGCTAAGCTCAGAGATGGAGTGAGATACTGTCCGTCACAGAGAGGGGTGGGATTATGAACAGGAAGTAGTCATAGGTATGAGAGAGGTTCTGTCTCCTGTTTACTACTTCATTTGAAAATATGGTGGCTCCTAAGCACACTTGACCAATTGCAGTGGAAAGTGGGCATAGACTTCAGAATATCAGTTTTGTAAAGTTACAAAAATGTTGATGCAACTTCAAACTTGGGGATTATGGGACCGGCGTCCTCCACTGTGGGATTCTGTGTGATTCAACATTCCCTTAATCGACTTTAATTTCACCTGCTTAGGAAACTCCCGGTACCTGTCAGAGCTAACCTTGGATGAGTAACCCAGCCAAACTTTGTCTTTGATGTATAATCACAGAAGGCACACACGTCAGCACGGAGAATTGAATTGCTTTTCCATAACCATTTTTTTTCTTTTTAGGACCACATTATTTTTTTTACTAACATGCCACTTAAATATGCCCCATTATGTAAAACAAGCCGGGTGATGCTTTTCTAAGGCACCTTCCGGGAGAGGAAACGTACTACTTCGAGATGAAAGTCAATGGTCTAATTGAGGCTGGCATGTGCTGAAACACACCTAAAATTAGCAGACACTGAGGCCCACCAGGACTGGGATTTGAGCCCCGATGAAATACATGGGCCAGTCCTGGACAAAAACAGGTAAAATACCTCCCTGGGCTTTTATGTTTCTGGATTGGGAATGTTTTAGGAGATACAGTATCCTCCAAAAGTACAGTAACAATACAGTGGCATTTGGTGACCCAAAAACAACCATCTCTGTAAAATGGTAAAACATTAATGCATGTAAATGCAAAGCTGATTGTCTGAACTTTGTCATCTTTTTAGATCTCAAATCCAAATGTCTGAAGTCTATAGCAAAACTAAAACATTTCACATTCACATTCACTCTGCTGAGAGCGCACTTTTGGAGGGCACTGTATCTGGAGTGTACATTCTCTAAAAGCGTCAGGAACATTTCAACATTTATCAGGTCCATTTTCCAAAAAACGGCTGCGCTACTTCGTGTGTCACAGAAACATCCGGACATAATAAACGACCGCGTACGGCAACCGGAGGAATCTGGGAATAATGTATGTCTAAAATTAACATCTGGATTTAATCTTTCGCGGGTTATGATGCACAATGACAAAACTACAAATATGCTTCAGAAGTTTCTTCATATGTGAAGTTAAAGATACTCTGGTTCAGAGACTGTTTTCACTCCAGCTCAGGTCTGCTTGGCTTGTTTTCATTCCTACCTTATTTGCAAGTCCAGATGTAAGAGCTGCTAACTGTTTTAAATAATACTGTTAACTCCTGAGGAGAGATTATTTACTCCTACTGCCACACTGTAATGGGAACAGCTATTCACCTTCAAAAGAGTGAATATTATACACTCATTTAAGGAGTTTTAATCTGTCAGATCTGTTATCAGACAACTAATGCTTCTGCAATGCACTATGGCAAATAAGTCATTTTCAATAGGTTATGGTCAGCATTCAATCAACCAGTCTTACCACTGAATAACTGAGCTTTATGATTAACCAACCAACCAACCAACCAACCAACCAACCAACACATCAAAAATAATTCAGTCAGTCAGTCAGTCAGTCAGTCAATCTTAATTAGTAAAATTAAGTCCGTTGAGGTGAAAACCAGCTCACACAGGGCACTCCCGCCGAAGGGGTAGGACTCTCTGTCCTCCTGCAGCCCTGTCCTTCTGCAGCCCTGTTCTTCTCCAGACCTGTCCTTCTCCAGACCTGTCCTCCTGCAGCCCTGTCCTTCTGCAACCCTGTCCTCCTGCAGCCCTGTCCTCCTGCAGCCCTGTCCTTCTGAAGCCCTGTCCTCCTGCAGCCGTATCCTCCTGCAGCCCTGCCCTCCTGCAGCCCTGTCCTCCTGCAGCCCTGTCCTCCTGCAGCCCTATCCTCCTGCAGCCCTGCCCTCCTGCAGCCCTGCCCTCCTGCAGCCCTATCCTCCTGCAGCCCTGCCCTCCTGCAGCCCTGCCCTCCTGCAGCCCTGTCCTCCTGCAGCCCTATCCTCCTGCAGCCCTGCCCTCCTGCAGCCCTATCCTCCTGCAGCCCTGCCCTCCTGCAGCCCTATCCTCCTGCAGCCCTGTCCTCCTGCAGCCCTGTCCTCCTGCAGCCCTGTCCTCCTGCAGCCCTGTCCTCCTGCAGCCCTGCCCTCCTGCAGCCCTGTCCTCCTGCAGCCCTGCCCTCCTGCAGCCGTATCCACTCTCCCTGTAGCTGATATGTTACATTCCAGCTGGCTCTCCAGCCCGGGGAGGATCAAAGCTGTGTACATTCTCCCTGCGCTCCACAATGAGGTCATTCAACTGCTTTACAGGCCGGTTTGACTCACCCTCCTGCTTTCTTTAAAACTTTATATCACATCCCGTAGTTTGAAAATTCTGTTGCACAACAATATGAGTCTGTAAATTGACCTTTTAGTAAAACGTATGAGTTTTTTGTCCACTGAAGTTAGCTGAAGTTAGATGGTCCACGATGTTGGTTCTTGCACATGATGATGTCATATAATCTTCCATTCATCGTAACTGAGCAAATGGGGGGGGGGGGTTACTTTAAATAGCCTAGCTGTCAGTTAATCATGCATAGCCTCAGACCAGAAACCCCCACCAACCCCCCCCCCCCCCCCCCTTTTGGAGTGCTAATTCTGTTTGTGGTGCTGTTTAACTGGGGTATTCTGTAATGAATGTTTATTTTCATAATTTTATACATGTATGCCATTTAGACTTCTTTGATTTAGACTTCTGTTCTTTGTTCCTTTGGGTTATTTATACAGCTGTACAGTGACTGAGGCAATTCAGGTTAAGCACCTTGCTTAGAATCAGGCCTTTAACCTTGGGGTTACAAGCCCAGATGCCTGCTTACCATTACACTTCACTGCCATTCAAAATGGCATTAAGCTGAAAACTTATACAATTATTTCACTGACTTTCCACAATCATTCCCACTACCTTCAAAGGAATCATAGAATCTTTGTGGAGGTAAACTTTCAACTTCATAAAGTTCAGGTCCCACCGAGATTTGAACTCGGATCGCTGGATTCAGAGTCCAGAGTGCTAACCATTACACCATGGAACCACATGCCTCATAAACCATGTGTACCACATAAAGTGGGTGGGTAGATTCCAAATGAATCATCCAGGGGGAGACAGCCTCTAGTTCCAGATCCCAAACTCCTGTCCAGGAGGGCTGTACAGTGTTGGTTTTTGGTGTTTCAGCACTAAACTCAAACCATGAAAAACTGCAGACACCGCAGCCTCCCAGGGCTGGGTTTTAGGACCCCAGTACCATACACTACACACTGCTCATTCACAGCCTCGCTCCTCTGAGGGCTGTCAGCCATGGGGCTCAGACACATGAAGGCAGTGTTTAATTTCTGCAGGGATCAGAGTAATTATATTTGTCATGACAAAGCTGGTCTCACATTGGACTCCAGATGTTTTCACTCTTGCTTGACCAGCTGCTCCCCCAGTCATCTCGCTCTTGCTTGGTACAGGACCTGATTGACTAAATATGGGAAAACGTGATTAAATGTGGAAATGGGCTTCAGACAGGAAGAGGCCGATTAATGTAAAGAACAGAGGGAGTTCAGTACATCCCCAACGCACTCAACCTTTCCCACTGCCGCAGTGCAGTCTCATCACCAAAGACACGCAGGTCGTTACAGACACATTACGCTTAAACCACGCGTATGCTCCAGGCTTGTAGTCATGGGGGATGTGGTTTTCAATATCTGGACCAGTGATATGTAAACATCCTCCGAATTCCACATTAATGTGATCATGTGTTTATTTAAGGAAAAGAGCAGTAAACTATTAATGTTCTGGTTGTTTTATATAAGCAAAACAAAACTAAATCACAAAAGGATCTACAGGCGTGTGCCACGAGCTTTCTTTGGGAGGGAAAGGGAAGGGCCAAGCTCCACTGCCAGATGCCCCTGTCTCAGTGCATCTCTTAATCTCTTTCTCCCTCCATCTCTCTCTCTCTCTGACCTTTGATCTTTCTTTATATGATTCATTTGTATTTTGTATCAATGATATTGTTATATTTTTTGAACATGAGAATACAAAATATAACAAAAATTAACACATTAATAAAAACCAAAAAAGCAAAAAACAACTCTCCCTCTCTCTCTCTCTTCCCCCCTCCCTCTCTCTCCCTCTCTCTCTCCCCCCTCCCTCTCCCTCTCTCAGGAACAATGACCTCTTTCATCCCCCTCTCCTGTACCTTTTTCTTTTTAATTTCAGCTGTGCAGAGTGTACCCCTCATCCCTATGACTCTTTCCTATGGCAGCAAGCACTGCACAGTAAGAAACAAGCGACACGAGTCACTCTCCTCTCTCTCCTATTCTCTCAGTTTAAATTTGGGGGGACCGGGGGGTCACATGACTGGTGCTAGTGGAGGACAGCGCTTAAGGACAGGAGTGTGCAAGGAGGTCCACATCTGTCTGTGGATTTCATGCCAAGGTCTGCTCTAAATTATTTAATTACACTCATTATCTATGAGATGTAACTGACACATTTCTTGTAATCCCATGCAGAATTTCGCCATGGCTCTACACAATGAGTGAATGTGCACTGGTGTATGGAGCTTATTGAAATGAATGCATGATATTAATAATAATATGGGACACTTCTGTGTTCTTTCTTTGCAGTGCTCAGAGTCTCTGAACCACAGGCAGACCACAGAGGGTTTAACGGAACCCATCTTGAGCAGTTCCTAAAGAAAAAGAAATATTCACAAGATGGCCACAGAACACTCACAGTCTCTGCAAAGCGGAGAGACCAGCAAAGGAGCCGTTCTTCAGTTCCTCCAGTTTATTGTTGCTCAAAATCCTGCGTACAGAAAAATAGACAAAGACAAAACCAGTGAGAAGAGTTTTCAGCAACATAAATACAGAGCAATGCAAATACATGTAAGCTATGAAATAGCACTGATTTTGTACTTTTTATTTTTTGGGGGATTTTTCCACTGTGTTTGGCTGTTGCGGTGGGTGGGGGGGGGGTGTGCGGTGGGGGATTTTGGTACATCATAAATTAATAACAATATCATATTACGGCTATTATGGGTACAATTACAGTACTATTATAATGAAAATGGAGCTGGTACCACAATATAATTTTATTGGAGACCAGCAAAAGTACTATGGAATGTGCTGTTTTCGTTTTAAAACAATGTCATGAGACCTCAACGAGACTAAAATCCATTCTGAATGAGTTGCATATTCCCTCAGAGGGAAATTGATTGAATTTGCGTAATACTCACATGATCACTGATCACTGATCACATATACTTCCAAAGAACAGATTTCAGATTTCATTGACATGAAAAGACCCGTATCACAGTCCTCCTGTTCACCGTGGGGGTCGGGGCAGGTTTGGGGCACGACATCCCTGTGTCTCAGTGTCACCAGCAGAAACCACACGAACGTCACTGAGGTCTGATTAATCCCCTCACATGCCTGACCCCGGGCCTTCTGACGTGTCACACCCTCATCCAGATTACATCCAAACGCTGATCCTAATTTACTGTGAAATCTTCCTTTTCAAAGGACCCAGAGATTATCACTCAAACAGCAAAGAGCAGTCCAAGCGGGGAAGCAGGGAAGCCAACATTACGGACAGTCCATAGAAAACCAGCACAAGCCTGATTTTGTCGGTAAATCTATGAAAAAGTCTGAGTGTCCAGAAAAATGAGACAGAATCAAAAGCAAATGTGAAAAATAAAATATGTCATTTCAAATGTAGATGTTCATATCAGTAAAAAGCAGAGTTCAAATGTAATCAAAGACTTTTGGAAGTGAAAAAAGAAACCTTTCCAAATTCTTTTCACAAAAATGTCTTTTCCCCAGCTCATAATCAGCTCTCACATGATCGTGGTCATGCCCTCATTACGCAGTTTCACATTCAGATGTTCGGGACACAACAAAACGTCTAGCCAGTCCTGAATGCCAGGGAAAGGATTTTTTACTTCAACATTTAGCATCTTGTATCTTCCCAGAGTCTACCCTGTGGCTTACAGCACATATTTTGGCCCTTTGGAGTGTTACGATGTGCACTACTGGGCCACTTCCTGTATGTCACTTCCTGCCATGGTAGGTTGATGTGTCTGGGTTGGTAACAGAGGAAGGTCCATGATGACAGTGATTGTATGTCTGATTGTACTGTGTGCAGGTTTGTTACACTGTCCAGAGTGTGCTGAGACACTGATCCCGATGATACATCACACTGTTTAAAATACTCGTCAGTCCCAGCTTTACGTGCAGAACTGAATCTAGACAAAAGAAACTAAACTAAAGATTGAATACTAGACTAGAAGAATGTTTGAACCATGAGGTCCTTAGTCAGCTACTGAGAATGAACACTATTCAAATGCTTGTTAACTGATGGGGGTGGGGGGTGGGGGTGAGGAATGCAGTTTTCATTTTTTCACTATAATCAATATGAAGGCTATGACAGTGCACTTGAAGGAAATAAGCACCATGAATAAAATAAGGCTGACTGACGGTAGGCAGTTCCCTCTCTGTGGATGAAAAAGGCTGCAGGTATCTTTACAGGGAGACATTATTTACTCACAAAACCACTGCGTCTCAGACAGCGCTGGAGGGGAGAGACAGGAGAGACTGATTATTTCGTTCAAACAGACGCCCAGCCACTCAGCACGGGAACAATGCGCCTGGTAGTGCTGCAACAATGGCGCACGTATCCAAGGAGAAACTTCACCAAATTTAATAAAGAGCTTCTGAAACGGTGTGCAGAAATATCCCATAACAAAATGATGATGTCATATTCAATAGAGAGCTAAATAACGTCTGAACAGGCAGTTCAGCAGAACACATTTTCAGACGACATGAATGTGTTTAGAAAAGGAGTTTATTAAGACATGGGTAGCAAGAAATAAAGACATTAGTATTTGGTCTTGGGCCTGGAGTCAAGGAGGGTGTTCCTAATTGACAGTGAGGAGGACCCCCCTCAAAGCTGGAATGTGAGACACAGAATTTGAGCTCACCTTATATGGTGCTCAGCATTTCCTGTAGGGCGAGATGGGTGAGTTTGCTACTCAATAAAATGACATTCCAGTGAATGGTGGCAAATAAAGGAGGATATGCAGGTCCTCAGGAGACAATGAAAGACAATACGTGTGTATAAAGCATGCTGAAAACTGATCATCACTGCTGGAAAGCTTCACCCGTCCCGTGTTTGTGTTTTTCATTCAGGGCACTGTGAAACTAGAGAGGGTGACTAATGTGTGCTGTAATTTTAGTTTCCTTTCTGAGGAGGGGGTTTGTGACTAATGATTTGGTAGTTCGGGTTCCCTGCCATTACACAAAAAGACAATGTAACATTTCCAAACGCTGCAAAAAATGTCATTCAGATCTATGGCTTTGTGCTCAGAAATGGCGGCAGTCAAACCTGAGCTCTTCCTGCTGTGAGGCCACGGTGCTAATGGCGGGAATACACGGCAGTGCCATGACTAGGAAGGGAACTCAATATGGAGCAGCTGAGTGGAAAATATATATAGACTCACAATGACTGTCTGTCCTACAGAAACCTAAGACCTGGCAGCGCTTTATAGAGCTGGATATGGCTAAATCTCCTCCAGGGACATATAGGATAAGTTTGGGAATATGGGAGAAATTCATTTACATGACAGGCTAGAAACTGTCTGGACCAGAGGCAGCCAGCCCTGGTCCTGGATAGCTACCATGTGTCATGGATTTAATTTTAAACAAAAAGAATGTATTTTGGTGCCAAATGAAAAGCTTTTCTGTCCAAAAATCAAAAAAGATTTTTTTTTACATTTTATTTGGGCCAATTTAACATAAGTTGTCGAGCTATGAATATACAGACCTGGGCAATAACATTCAATGTGTGAAAAAATGTGAATAAAAACACATAAAAACTGGGAATCCAAGGCAAAAATGGGGCATGGAACTTTTTGTATGACACCTATGACATAATTATTCTTGGCTGTGGCTATTTTACTGACCTCTACTGGCAGAATGCCACTATTGCAGGAGCTGCACAGCATGTGAGTCGGTCCCTTTGTGAGTCGGCCGAGGTGTCAGGATACCAATGAAAGTTGGCTTCCCTCTGGCGCTACTTAAAAACCCCACACAACGCCAACACAAACAGGGGTGGAAAAACCCTTTAAACTTCTGCCGACATGCAGCCCAGCCAACCCAATTACCTGATCGATGACAGATTTGTCACTCGGCTTCATCCGAGTAGGAAAGAGCTCTATTGTACTGTTACTAAGTAATCTGGTTTTTCTTTTTCCTGGAGCAGTACACAGTGAAGCTCGACGATGGAGTGTAAACTATGCTGACTCACCGCACCCCATCAACCAAAACCCAGATAAACTACAACTGAAGCTAAAAATAAATCAGTTATTTCAATAGTTCTTTTTTATTTCTAATATAAAAGTTAATTTTAACCAATTTTCCGAGGGATGGAGGAATGCTGAAAGGCACAAAAATACAACTGAGAAGACGTACATTGGCCAACATTAAATCTACAGCCTACATGCTGGAAAAAATCTAGCTTTTCCTGAAAAAATGGTAAATGTCAGAGATATAGTCATGTTTTGGGGAAAGCTTGGTAAGCCCTTAGCACACTGTGCCCATCCCCCTGTTTAAGCAGGCCCATGTGAAGCATAACAGGGTACAGCACTCAACTCTGTAATCTATCTGACCTTCCAGCCTGTGCTGAAGTCCTCTCTCTCCAAACACCTCCCCATGCTAACTCTCCCCCTCTCCCCCATGCTAACCCTCCCTGTCTCCCCCATGCTAACCCTCCCTCTCTCCTCCCTCTCTCCCCCATGCTAACTCTCCCTCTCTCCCCCATGCTAACCCTCCCTGTCTCCCCCATGCTAACTCTCCCTCTCTCTCCATGCTAACCCTCCCTCTCTCCCCCATGCTAACTCTCCCTCTCTCCTCCCTCTCTCCCCCATGCTAACTCTCCCTCTCTCCTCCCTCTCTCCCCCATGCTAACCCTCCCTGTCTCCCCCATGCTAACTCTCCCTCTCTCCCCCATGTTAACCCTCCCTCTCTCCCCCATGTTAACCCTCCCTCTCTCCCCCATGCTAACTCTCCCTCTCTCCCCCATGTTAACCCTCCCTCTCTCCCCCATGCTAACCCTCCCTCTCTCCCCCATGCTAACCCTCCCTGTCTCCCCCATGCTAACTCTCCCTCTCTCCTCTCCCTCTCTCTCTCCCTGTCTCCCCCATGCTAACTCTCCCTCTCACCTCCCTCTCTCCCCCATGCTAACCCCTCCCTCTCTCCTCCCTCTCTCCCCCATGCTAACTCTCCCTCTCTCCCTCATGCTAACCCTCCCTGTCTCCCCCATGCTAACTCTCCCTCTCTCCTCCCTCGCTCCCCCATAATAACTCTCCCTCTCTCCCCCATGCTAACTCTCCCTCTCTCCTACATTTCACACACCCACCCTGTTGTAACTGACACGTTGGTTACATGCATACATTTCATGATAATTTCTCTAAGTACAATAAGGAAGCAAGTCTGGTTGGAGTGAGCCATCATTGGTTCAAACTCATACCATCCTGGTAAAAAGACCATACTGCTTTCAGTAATTACTCACATGATTATTTCAAATATGTCTGCTGTAAACGGCACAGAAGCTGAATGCGACGGTAGCATGGCTGCACCAGCCACATTCCAAACTACTATGAAATGTCAGTTGTTTTCCAGGGCTTCAAACAGAATGTTTTTGCAGGAGAGTTTTCAGGGAGCAAATGTTTCTGCCCTTGTTAACGAGTTTTGCAGGAGCTCAAGGTCGATCCGTGCTGTAACAGAGGAGTCAGAGCAGCCGCCAAACTCAGCCTGGCTTTATTAGATCTGATACGTTTGCAGGCTGTCTCTTTGTGTCACATTTGTGTCCATGAGAAGACAGCGAGCAGACAGCAGCGCATTGTCATGGTTAAGGACCTGGTCATGGGTAACTAAGAGCTGATGGCTTTACTCCCATGAAAAGGCACTGCTGTTGTACACTTGAGCAAGGTCCCTTCTCAGAATTGCTTCAAGAAACAAATCATGCTTTACAAATGGACAATGTGTAGAAATATAAACTGTGTAAGTCTCTTTGGCTAAGAGCTAAATGTGAGTCACTGTTTTTAATGATTCTCTCCCCCTTTTCCCCTCCACTCTGATACAGGCTTATCTCATGAAAGGGTTTAACAAGTGAGGCTTCAGAGCATGGTTTAAGATGAGGTCAGTCTGCAGAGTAAAGGTGCGTGGGTGGAAATTCATCAGCGAATAACACAGCTAGGCAGCAACTGGCCCAGTCTCATTGGGGATGATAGGGGATAAACCGGTTAAGTCAGCTGGTCTCATTGCTCTCTAGCGGCCACTACTGGCCAGACAGGGACACGAGCGATTAGTGAAGCGGCTAAAGTGAGGAAAGAAGTAAGACTGTCGACACCTGGATGGAGAACTCATGTGTCTACAGCTCTCCTCCTGGAGCTGGCAGAACCATTGCAATGGTGATTCACCTTGTTAATTTGGGGTTGAGAAAAAATGGGAGGGGGGGCAAAAAAAGACCCTTTCTAGGTGCAGCTGTTCATTCCATAGGACAGAGACAGGACGGACCCTCCATGACTGCAGACTGAATCACTCACTTCTGTGATTTCCTACACTGCTCATGGAGGACTGATCCATCTGCAAATTAAAGACCAAAGACTTCAATTTACCGCCTGCGAGCTCGATGAAAGATTTCAGTGAAAAGTAATTAATTATTTCAGCAACCCTGATGCAACAAGCCACATTCTTGCACAAATGGTGGCTGAAAACTCGCTCTGTTTCATCAAAAATATGATTAGAGTTGGTTAGTCCTCTTCTGCTAGTCCTCAGTCTATTTAAGGAGGTACTCATTCCTCATCTTCACAAGTTTCTGATGTTTCAGCATTAAGATGGTCGAAAGAAATCAAATATTTTTTTTAAAATTCCCCCCTCTTTTTCCTACTAGAATGACATTGTTTTATCAGCCCCACTGAGTGACTGTCTCCCATGTACTCAGAAAGGAATTGCCCCATTACATTATATTAACTGAAACAACTGCCCCAACACTACGGTCTAGATATAAACCAAAACAAATGTATGGAAGAAACAACTTCAGGTCCTCCTTTTCTGCTTTTGCAGATCCGCCATCCAAATGAGCAAAACAGATGCGCCTCTGACGGGCTTACAGCACGCAGCTGTCATGTGATGTCAAAACCAGAGCAGTATTAAATCAGCCGTTCAAACAAACCTGATTAAGTAGGAGAGGATGGAGCTGCAAAGAGCCTCACAGAGTGCCCCTCACAACCGTACAACCACAGCTGAGAAACACAGCTGAGTCTTTCTGAAAAGAGAGCTGTAATGTGCTTGGTGCTCCTCACAATTGTACAACTATGGCTGAGAAACACAGCTGAGTCTTTCTGAAAAGAGAGCTGTAACGTGCTTGGTGCCCCTCACAACCTTACAACCACGGCTGAGAAACACAGCTGAGTCTTTCTGAAAAGAGAGATGTAACATGCTTGGACAGAGGAAGTCTCCAGTCCAGACACTCACTATCTGATAGAGGCTGGGAAAAATGCATTCTTTTGGGTCAGGCTTCATCCAAGCTTGCTGGAATACCCAAGGCTCTCAGTTTTCAGAGGGTGGACTTGGCTGGCCCAGAAAAGTTAAGGTCCACTGCATGTGTCTATGTTTCTCACAGAAGAACCACAGAATTTTCTGGCTCTGAATTTCCTGTATTAGGCTTCATCCCTAATGCGTGACATTGTGATAAGTAAGAAGTAGTGACGGACCATTAGTTTATTGACAGAGAACATCTCTGAACTTGGCCCGATTATGTCACCATGGAGACTGTAGTTTTCCTGGTACATAGTTATGATGTCATAGGGGAGCTTGCCTTAACTGCAGGATCACTCTGCCCCACTATGAGAGATTGAGAGAGGCCATGACCCCCTTGGCAGCCATGGAACCAATGGCATGTAGTCTTCTGTTTCAGGAAGTCAATGAACAACCAATCCATCATTTCGTTTTTTGAGCGTAGAAACTGCAAAATTCAGCTCAGTTACATTACGTTGCATTACATTACATTAAAGGCATTTGTTAGACGCTCTTATCCAGAGCAACTTACAAGGCAAAGTGCATATAAATGGTACACAAGTGCAAAGATAACCCTAGAGAGGGGCAAAGTCCCATTTAACCATCAGGAACAAGTGACGGTTAAAAACAAACAACAAACAAAAAACCTGAGGCCCCAACAGTGAGCACACTGCGTCTGAGCCTACTTCTGCAGGCGTCACTATGTAGTGAGACAGTGTAAAGGAAAAACCGCTCATTCAATTGCATGTGAACTGCAATACTACAATTATGCTATATTTCTCAACACGTACACTGATACGAAGCAAAGGAAACAAAGCACCTTTAGCATGCGTAAGTTCACTCACGTTGGAAGTTTTATATGTAGTACTTACAGAGTCACCGTTGAGTTGGGAAACGATTCCGGTGGCAACATCTGACGAAGATCAGTATTGCTGCAGACCACCCTCGACTGCACCTTGGGTGACGTTTTCCCAACGTTTTTTGGACGTTCGTCATATATTTTACAATCGGACGATAATGAGGCCGTCAATCCGCCGCTGAGGAGGGATAAAGCAGCAAACTGCAAGATGCGTCCTGCAAAGATCTTCATGTCTACATGAGCAGGCTGCAGCAAACTTTTAAAAAGTACATACGCTGAAAAAAAAAAACTAAAGAACAAGATAATCACAATGTAAATCGCAGTCGGACGCCTCACACGTTAAATCAGTCTATTCCATCCACACAAACCCAAATGTATCTCTAAGTCACTTTGCAGAGACTTTTTCTCCATGAATGTTTGCTTTCTTCGTCCATTTTTACAGTAACTGGACCTCATGTTAGTTTCTGCGTTTGTTGGACGTACAGGTCTTCATGTCGCCCGTTGCATGCTAGACAGCTATTATCATTCCATCTGTCTTAAGCGCTCCAAAATAACTTGACGCTACTGACTTTGGACGAAGAACTCACGGAAGCAGGTACTGTAAATGGTGCGGTATGTGTTACAAAAATGAAGAATGTCGAGGGCTTACATGGCTTTGCAAAAAAGTCAAGTAAGGCTCGTGCAAAGTCCACGAACAGACAGTTGCGGTCTTTACAAGATAGCGCACAAAATTCAGGAAATCTAAACACGGGGTCAGTCGAGATATTACTGTGTCGTTTTTCTGTCGCTTTAACGGACGAAACAGTTCTCTCTGGTCCAAGACATAGGTTATTAATACTGACATACAGTAGAGGTCCTCAGTTCTGGTTTGCAATCAGATAATGTCTTGTTTCCACATACATCTACTTTCCAACTGTTGCCAAAACCAGTCCTCGAAAAAGTTTTCTTCATTCGCTAAAGTACTTCTAGAAGTGCTTCAGGTTGATTTCCAGTACGTGTCTAGTCAGAATTATGGTGTTTGAGCTCTAGGTTTTTCTGGCACGCGACAAAGCTCGGCTGCCAGCACTCACGAGCTTCCCATTCAGCATTCCTCCCCACGCGCTGCTCCATGTTGAAATTCCACCCCCTGACGTCACCACGAGCCCCCTACAGTGTCCAGTTCGGCTTTTTAAAGTTCCCAATCCCCTCCTGTACTAACAATGAGTAAGATGATTTGTCTCATTTGTTCAGTTGTGGTAGGTAGCAGCTCTCAGATGCACTGACCTCAGATCAGCTCATTTAGTGTCTTAGCCACTGGAGAGGTGCTTTATGAAACTTTATGTGAAAACACAGAAAACCATAAAATACATAATAATGCAGAGGGAAATATCCATAAAAATGTGTCCTTTACTGATGTAAAGGTCCGTCCATCTGTCTGTCTGTCTGTCTGTCCGTCCATCCGTCTGTCTGTCTGTCTGTCTGTCCATCCGTCTGTCTGCCCGCCCATCTGTCTGTCTGTCTGCCTGTCTGTCTGCCCGCCCATCTGTCTGTCTGTCTGTCTGCCCGCCCATCTGTCTGTCTGTCTGCCTGTCTGTCTGCCCGCCCATCTGTCTGTCTGTCTGTCTGTCCGTCCGTCTGTCTGTCTGTCCGCCTGTCTGTCCATCCGTCTGTCTGTCTGTCTGCCTGTCTGTCTGTCCATCCGTCTGCCTGTCTGTCTGTCCGCCTGTCTGTCCATCCGTCTGTCTGCCCGCCCATCTGTCTGTCTGTCTGCCTGTCTGCCTGTCTATCTGTCTGTCCATCCGTCTGTCTGTCTATCCGTCTGCCTGTCTGTCTATCCATCCGTCTGCCTGTCTGTCTGTCTGTCCGCCTGTCTATCCATCCGTCTGCCTGTCTGTCTGTCCATCCGTCTGCCCGTCTGTCTGCCTGTCCGCCTGTCTGTCTGTCTGCCCGCCCATCTGTCTGTCCATCCGTCTGCCTGTCTGTCTGTCTGCCTGTCTGTCTGTCTGTCCGCCTGTCTGTCCATCTGTCTGTCTGTCTGTCCGTCCATCTGTCTGTCTGTCTGTCCGTCCGTCTGTCTGTCCGTCTGTCTGTCTGTCTGTCTGTCTGTCCGCCTGTCTGTCTGCCTGTCTGTCTGTCCATCGGTTTGCCCGTCTGTCTGTCCATCCGTCTGCCCGTCTGTCTGTCCGTCCGCCCGCCTACAGTTATGATGCCCATCAACAAAACTATAAATATGCTTGAGAAACATTCAGTATTTTTAAGCCAACTGAAATATATCGACCCAAGATCACCTTGGATGTTGTTCAATCTTCCTTATGCTAACAGGAAGATTCCTGACCTATTTTAGCTACAATGCACTGTCCCCATTTACTCACATTACTGTAAAATAATCCTAAATAATACTGTAATGAAAAAAAGTCTTTTTGGTCAGCTCAAGTTACCCACAAAGCCTTATTTTCATATCCGCTTGAGTACCTCTGGGCACACAGAGCAGAGTCATAAACAGTATCATGTCCTGATACCCTCATGCTAGCAGGGAGGTTTTCTTCACCCTCTGGGTTTGTGGTTTTGTTTTCCATGAATGCCTAATCCATCGATTTCAGTCTAGCGGGGTTTTATCTGTTTCCAGTCTCTCTGAAAGGTCTGATTGCGACCAGAGAGAGAGGAAAAGGGAGGTTAAGGGAACCTTTGAAAGACTAATAAGACACTGTGACTGAGAACGAAGCCAGGTTAGTCCAGAAGACTTCAAAGGACACACCTCCATATATAATAATACAAACTATTTTGCTTCAACTACTGCTGTCTTTATTAAAACCCGTCCTGTCAGCCGAATTAGGTGCCTGAAGCATGATGTAAGTCATAATCATTTCAATATGCCAACCACCCCCCCCCCCCCCCCCCATGTACCCGGATGAGCTAAACTTGTTGTTGTCCCCCCCCCCCACCCATGACACAATTTTCATAAAAAGTTGGGGGCCAGGGGAATGGAACCAAACCGCAAGATTAAAAAGCTGCATGCTAAAAAACAGAAGAGGGGGGATGTAGAGGCAGTTTGAAGGAAGATGAATCCAAGATGGAGGCTGAAAGAGGCCAGTCTGATTTGAAGGATTCATTCACAAATTGGTAGTTTACATTACAGGCATCACCGGAGTCTAGGTATAGCTGGAGTAAACTGTGAATGAATGAATGAATGAATGGATTAAGCAGGTGGGAACTGGCAGATCAACCTGAGTTAATATCTAGCCTATTGCCCTCCATCAGAAACACATATTCTGTTCAGTCTGTTCAGTGGACACTCTTTAATGTCGGACAGACAGTCTGGTGCTGAAGGGTCCGGCGCCTCAGAAACAGTTTGTTTGACTGCACTGCCCTCTTGTGGTATATTACTGTAGTGCAGCCCCCCAGGAGAAAATAATTCAGAACCCAATTCTGACCAAAAGAATTTCAATGCTTTCAGCCACTCAGTTTGCGTCTTTAATGCATCACAGATACCAGATGTCCATGGACTCTGACCTGAGATATTCACCTGCATTTTACTAAAAGGGAAGCCGAACCAGGGTTGCATGCAGCCTGTCCCAATATACACACAACTGGAAACAATATGCTTACCCAAAGTTCCCATTAAGTTGAAGTTTTTTAAACAATAGCATCTATTGGCCAGTACTACAAAAGTACTGGCCAATAGGCCAGTACTATAAAAAGGATTTAAAGTATTAATTAGTAAGAAATATGTTTAGAAAGTGCCATATCTAATGCTATCATTTAGTTTCTTTGAATCTGTGGTTATATTATAAGTTCTAACTGCTGTTTTGGTATGCTGAAGGTGTGAATAATCTCAGGGTGGATAAAACAACAATTCTACAAAACAGACAGCTCTGTTAGTTACAGCAGTATATTCAGTTAGAAATGTACATGTTATGTCATCCCGCTGAATATGAAAAAAGATCTGGCCAAAGTACAAGTGTCTAATGTAATAGTTTTAGAATAATATGTCCTCAGTGCGAGCTATCCCAATGAAACATTAATTAACATTTTAATAATTCACCAGAGCTATTTTAATACCTAAAGGAATATTGCAATTTAATTAATTATGAAATTAATTCTGATCAGCCTAAGATGGTTAAAGTAAGAACGCAAAACCGTTTGTGATATAGCTTCCTAGTCAGGCTGCAGATACCGCACACAGGTTGATAAGATGGTTCTCATGATGAATTAGCACGATTAATCATACTGTTTGATCATGTTCGCCCGAGGTTGGCCGCAGAGATAAACCAGCTCAGACACCAGCGCGTGGGGGGCGCGGGGGGCACTTCTGTGACTGACTAAACTTAACTTTTAAAAAAAAAAAAAATGTTGTGACAGGCCCACAAAATATTCAAGAGCAGGGAGCCAATTAAAATAATGCAAATCAATTCAACGCTGTAGCCCATAATGAACTGTTTCCATTACTGATGATAAAATCTGAGCTGGGGTTGATGTAGCGCTTACAGGTACAGAATCCAGGTAGGTGATTACTGTTACTATTTACTGAATAGTCCTCTTATGCAAATTCATTGGGCACAGGGTCCAATTAAAAACGATCTGTAACAGAGCAGATATTCTTATTGGTAGGAACACTGGTGGGAAAGAGAAAAACTTTTCATAACTTTTTTTTTTCCCTTTCTCAATCATATCCAATATCTGCTAGGTTTCAGACATCCAATTCTGCTCGCTGTGCCCCATTAAAAAGCAGAGAAGCTTCATTGTGAGGGAGTTTAATGTGATCCCTCTGGAGCTCCATTTACCCATGCCATAGGAGCTGTGACATCCTCCCTAATTTCAGCTCCTGCCATATTTTGAAATGTTCACAATGATTTTTTTGGTGGTTACCAGACAGCCCTTGGGATGGCGAACCGGCTCATTGAAAGCCTCTCTCCAGCCAATCTCGTGTCTGGATTTCTCTACAAAATGAAATGGGTGGTGATGTAGGAGTTCAGGGAACTAGTTGGCAAAGTAACGCCCCCCCCCCCCCACCCACTTGCTCTTTAACTTCATGAAAATGATAGTGAAGGCACATCTGTAATATGCGCCAGACCTTACGTCAGGAGGAAGTCAGTCAGGGCACAGGGGGAAATCTCTGCAGGAGGAAGTCAGTCAGGGCACAGGGGGAAATCTCTGCAGGAGGAAGTCAGTCAGGGCACAGGGGGAAATCTCTGCAGGAGGAAGTCAGTCAGGGCACAGGGGGAAATCTCTGCAGGAGGAAGTCAGTCAGGGCACAGGGGGAAATCTCTGCAGGAGGAAGTCAGTCAGGGCACAGGGGGAAATCTCTGCAGGAGGAAGTCAGTCAGGGCACAGGGGGAAATCTCTGCAGGAGGAAGTCACACAACTGAATATGAATTTTGCGGTGAAAATAATCCAACTTTCTGGAGAGTGTCAATTTCCTGGCTTGGATTTTTGAAAAACATTGGGATGAATCAGATGGATCTTTGAAGGGAGAACTGCCCTTTCCCCCACAAAGAAATGCCAGTACCCTTCTTCCACCACTAGATGGCGATCCAGCAAAATGATCCTAGTTGTTCTTGAGTAGAGATGAATGGCAGGAGAGTGAGGACAGTAATTTGGTACATTGGGCTCACAGGTCAAAGAAGGTAAATACCGAACTGTAGAAGGGAAAGCCAACTCCAGCCAAACTCGCACAGCGTGCTGATCTCATAAGACATAAGACAGAAGTGGAGAGTAGTAATGTATGACTTTGCCAAATTATTTGGAAAAACAAGTCCCTTTCATTTCCTCAGTGAATGTAGAGGAGGAGAGTAGAAACATATGTCATGGCGTGTGGGAAGCCATTTTAGGATATCCACCAAATAAAAACAAAGAAAGATGGCCAATAAGACGATAGCGTCATATGCTCCATGGGAAACTAGCTCTATGGCCGATGAGTATGCCATGAGTGAAATGAATTATATGATATCCAAAAAATGTCCTGATTTTCCCTTTTCTCAGATTTCTTTCGGTTGAGAAGTGGCAGTGTGTGAGCTTGGAGGGGGTTACTATGGTAACGGCAAGTCCGCCCCCGCTAAACTTCAGCCCATAATAACAAGGGCTCATGAATCATTTTCTTTTGTAAATGTGATGTCTGTTTTCACATTTATTATAATGTAGGAATGTATCTGCATATGCCTACTCGATCAGCCAAAGAAAGTATGAAACAAAAACATTTTAAAAGTTTGGCAACACTTTTGTATATGCTTTACTGCCCATGCAAGGTGACTGTAAGCATGACATAACACTTCTGATAACTATTCATTATGCGTTATCATAACTCAAGAAAATACATGGCACTGACATAATGTAAGAAACTTTACAAACAGATTCAAAGTAAGCAGCTACAAAATGACTGATATATACATTATAACTGTGTTATAACATCTGTTACATGCTGTAATACCCTGTTATGACTGGGCATGACCTCTGTTATATCATTATTATGACAGGGTTATGTAGGCATCATGACAGACAGCTCAAAAAGTGTAATAGGTTTCTCTTTAGACTGTACCTGATCTCCATTTGAAGTCTGTCTGCTGTTTTGAGTTTTTGGTATGTTTTAGTGGGAATACTATTGGTTATACTTTAACTTTGCATTTATTGGTTGCTAAGTGATGCCTCTTAAGTACTTGCTGGTCTAGAAAAGTGGTTGGCGAAGGTCTGGCACTATTACTCAATCAGGTCGACGTACTTAATGCTCTCCCACACTGTAAAAGCATCTGCTAAATGACTGTAACGTAACGTAATGTGGTACCAAAAGCTATAAGCCAGCAAGGAAAAAAGGCTGCGACAGTGGAGAAGATGGAAATGAAATGATAGGAATAAAATTAGCAGTACAAAACACAACAAAAGAGTTACAGGGCAGAGAAGGACCCAGTGGAACACTAGAGCCAATTACACAGTGTGCTGTAGCACTTCCTCTGTGAAAAAAAAGTTGGAATGAAACTTTTGAATTTGTCTTAATTAAAGCAGAGTGTGGACCCCTCGTCTGTTTAACTTGGATTTCCTCGCCTCCTGAGTGAGTCTGATTTTCAGCACTGCGCTTCTTTATCCTTAATTCAAACTCTTTTTTTTTCTTCATAGACAGTCCCCAGCAGTAAGCCACAGATCAGAGTTCAGGGCTGTGTAGAAATTGCTTTTCCTTCCCGCTTTTCAGTCTTTTATCTCCCTGATTCTGAGCGGACGGAGCAGTGTCTGCATCACTAATGCGCTACGGTCTTCCCCAGGGGCAGTCTGGCTAAATAAATAACCGCACACGCTTAACACGAACATCGGCTCAGATCCACACATTCATTGGGACTTTTAAGAGGAAACTGAAGTTGAGAGAAGCTCGCTGAATGTCAAAATCACCCACGGAGTCAATGAGTCTCGCTAAGCTGATTCACAGGTCTGCGAGTGTGCCCAATCAAATCATTTCCCTGGGTTTGGAGTTGTATCACCTTGTTACATCATCAAGGCACAGAAGGTTAAAGGTTAAAGATTAAAGGGCCACTTGACTCATTTTGATGTGTTTTTTTTTTCACCTGACTCGCACATCCTGCAGCCTGTCAATAGCATTGCACAGTGACACAGATATAAAAACTGACTCGTCTGTGAATGTATCAGTATTTTGGCTGGTAAATTCAGTTCTCTTACTCACACGCATTTGATGTAGTTGCCCTGATGATAAAAATACTGGATAAATGTGGGGGTTGTTACATTTCTAACTAGTTCTGTCAACTACACCATCACTCCCTCCTCTTATTATATGAGATAATTTTTTCTGCAAAGCCAGGAACAAAATTTGGTTGTTGGGGGGTTTTTACGGTCTGTAAAGGTCTGAGAATGAAAGAGAGAGGGAGGAGGGCAGAGTCAAAGAGTCACACAGAGAAATGGGGAAAGAGAGAGAAAGAAAGAGAGAAAGAGTAAGATTAGGAGATACACATGGACGGCATGAAATGAAGACAGGATGCAGAGGGATAGAGGAATGAAGTCAGAGGATCATAACAAACGGGTAAGGCAGTGTAGACTCACAGTGTAAAATTAGCCAGCTTTAGAAGGCATATGAAATTAGCCCTAGCTTCCAAGATGTGTGATATATTAGCGAGGGCTGGCCCCGGGGTCGGGGGGGGTGTATTACACAGCGCTGGGGTGTTGTCATCAGTCATGTTAGAGATGTAGCACAGCCAGCAGCCATGACAACTCAAAATGCCCATCTCATATTTCATAAGCAATAACCCCATCTGTTAGCTGGGGAGTGTGTTCAGGATAACCTCTATGGCACGCTTTGCTGAAAAAACCCCCTCATCTACAGCTATTAATCACCATTGGGAGGGCAATTCCAGTTAATCTGTGTAAGATTGGGTCACTGCAATCACAACAGTTGTGCAAGAAAATGCTTTGCGAAAAGTGAAAACAGTAATAAGAAGCACAAGTGGAAATGCAGAAAGTGCAGTCCCTCTGGTGAGTTTTCCACGGTGTTGTGCTCGTTTTGCCGCTTTCAGCAGTAATGCTGAAGGCCTTTAAGATCAGCCATGGCTTTGCAGCCCAGCCTCCCGGACAGCCAGGCTTATATGCAGAGCTAAGCGGTCTCTCAGACTGACTCGGTCATATTGCAGGTCTCCCAAAGACATTCTCATGTCAAGATCATGCCTTTAACATGCAGTCCTTCAGTGCATCTGGATATTAACGGAGCTGCATCCAGGAATCAAACCTGCAACCTCTGGGGGTTACACGCACAGTTTCCTATACTGCTAGATGGCATGGAGTAGCAGCCATGGGAGTGTCACAGCTGAGGGAGCTCGGGGGGGCTACTGTATTCGACCCCAGGTGACACCCACTGAACCCCTGTGAATCCCCATCAAACGCAAGTGAACCTAAGTGAAGCCCAGCAACTCCAACCAAATCTCAGTGACCCCCAGTAAACCACACTGAACCTCAATGCTTCTCCTCCCAAATTTCAGCAACCCCAAATGGAGTATAGCAACCCCCCCACAAACCCTACAAACAGCAGTGACCCCCACTGACCCCACCGAACCCCAGCACCCCCACAACCTCTGCAGCAAAACAACCCTCACTGACCCCAACCAAACCCCAGCAACACCACCGCCCACTGAACCCCAGCAACCCCCCTCCACCACCCTTTCAAATCCCAGTATCCTCCGCTGAACCCAAACGAAACCCTTCAAACCAAGGCGACCCCCCAGGACCCTCAGAAACCTCCAGCGACCCCCCTGACCATGTGACTGGCGCACCCCATCGGTCCTCCGCCCTGCAGTTGTCCAGACGGAGGTATTTTCACACCCAATAATGTGGGACTGTGGGAGAGCTTTACTGTTGAGGGGGCAGTATTTGCACTGCCCGTGACACTAGAGGCACGGGAAGACCATGTTCCTCTGTGGAACTTAGCGCACTCAGGGCGGGCAGACGTTTGGCAGGACCGTTTGTTTGGCATCGGCCAGTTAAAACAAATCTCTCTGCTTGAGCTTCACTTTCAAATTATAACAGATTTATTATGCAGGTCCTTAAAACCGCAGGGGGCTGTTCGACACGCACATTATTAGGATAGTATTAAATGCACACATGCTGCAGAGGAGTTACAGTGAGCAGTGGAAAATGGGGGGGGGGGTCACTGAAAGAGCTGAACACTTTTATTCCCCTCCCCACCCCACCAACCAGTGAAGGGCCATCGCAGGCCACCACAGAAATCCAAGACATTAAAAAAGACAAAGAAACAGAACATTATTATTACTATTATTAGTTATTATCACTGTTATTATTGCCATTGTTGTTGTTGATTATATGTTGTCTGTCCAACACTGTTAAAAAATCTTGTACCTCCGCATTTGAGTTTACTGCATGAATAGCAAGCTTGCATGATCGGTTGCATACAGTCAATGCATCCTGTCTGTTTATTTTTATTGTATGTTACTGTTTATTTCCAAAACACCGACTTGTGTGACATAATGTAATAAACATGATAGCTAGGCAGCAGTGCAATATAACGGTTAAGGAGCCAGTCTTGTAACTCAGAGGTTGCAGCTAATACACTGTTGTTGAAATCTTAAGCAAGGCACTTCACCTCAGCTGCTTCAGTAAGTATCCAGCTGTGTAAACGGATACTGTGTAATATGTAACACTCTGGATGAGAGCATCTGGTAAATCTAAACATTACTGTTATTATTTGAGCACTTATGATCTTTTAAAATGTAAACATTATTCTTCTTATTCGAACACTCGTGACCTTTTTTAAATGTAAACTTTACTCTTCTTATTTGAAAATTCCTCCTCTTTTTGAAAGGAAAATATTGTTCTCAATGTTTGAGCACTCTTGCTCTTTTTTTAAATGTAAACATTATCTTGCTCATTTACATACACCTGCTCTTTTATTGAGGATGTGGTGTTTTTTTGGGAGATGCAGTGTTCTATGGGAGATTCAGTGTTCTATGGGAGATTCAGTGTTCTATTGGGAGATTCAGTGTTCTATGGGAGATGCAATGTTCTATGGGAGATGCAGTGTTCTATTGGGAGATGCAGTGTTCTATTGGGAGATGCAGTGTTCTATGGGAGATGCAGTGTTCTATTGGGAGATGCAGTGTTCTATTGGGAGATGCAGTGTTCTATTGGGAGATGCAGTGTTCTATTGGGAGATTCAGTGTTCTGTGGGAGATGCAGTGTTCTATTGGGAGATTCAGTGTTCTATGGGAGATGCAGTGTTCTATGGGAGATTCAGTGTTCTATGGGAGATGCAGTGTTCTATTGGGAGATGCAGTGTTCTATGGGAGATGCAATGTTCTGTTGGGAGATGCAGTGTTCTATTGGGAGATGCAGTGTTCTATTGGGAGATGCAGTGTTCTATTGGGAGATTCAATGTTCAATGGGAGATGCAGTGTTCTATTGGGAGATGCAGTGTTCTATTGGGAGATGCAGTGTTCTATGGGAGATGCAGTGTTCTATTGGGAGATGCAGTGTTCTATTGGGAGATGCAGTGTTCTATTGGGAGATGCAGTGTTCTATTGGGAGATGCAGTGTTCTATTGGGAGATGCAGTGTTCTATTGGGAGATGCAGTGTTCTATGGGAGATGCAGTGTTCTATTGGGAGATGCAGTGTTCTATGGGAGATGCAATGTTCTATGGGAGATTCAGTGTTCTATGGGAGATGCAGTGTTCTATTGGGAGATGCAATGTTCTATGGGAGATGCAGTGTTCTATTGGGAGATGCAGTGTTCTATTGGGAGATTCAATGTTCAATGGGAGATGCAGTGTTCTATGGGAGATGCAATGTTCTATTGGGAGATGCAGTGTTCTGTTGGGAGATGCAATGTTCTGTTGGGAGATGCAGTGTTCTATTGGGAGATGCAGTGTTCTGTTGGGAGATGCAGTGTTCTGTTGGGAGATGCAGTGTTCTATTGGGAGATGCAGTGTTCTGTTGGGAGATGCAGTGTTCTATTGGGAGATGCAGTGTTCTGTTGGGAGATGCAGTGTTCTGTTGGGAGATGCAGTGTTCTATGGGAGATGCAGTGTTCTGTTGGGCGATGAAAAGGACACATTTATTCTTGACCATAGTGGGTTGCCAGCCCCCTCGTGCTGCTGCCGGTGGGTAAATTTAGCTGGTTTGACATAGTTGGCTCTTGGTCTGTGTCGTACATAAACATGCTGACTGACTTTTTGCGGTGTGTCCTGGGGAGGACATGGGGTGCCTCTTCAAAGCTACCGCACCCCAGTGTGGTCCTATTAAAAGTGACCCCCCCCCAGCACCTCAACACTCCACTCCCCAGCCCCCCATACCTGCAGCCCCATGCTCCCTTTACTCCCCCCAGACCCGAGCCCCCACCCCACCAGCCCGTGAGCCTACAGCTGAGAATCCTGGCCTTTGGCTAGCCTTTTTATAACATCTATCCGTTGTGTGACTTTGAGCGGAGGGAGCCAAGTCTGCATTAGAGTGCCGGCCGAGCGTGAACCTTTTAATATTACATTAATTAGTCAGGCCGGTAATTGATAGCTGTCCATGGAATCATGGGCGGGGGGGGGGGGGGGTCTCTTGGCAAGGACTGCCTGACCTTATGGGGGGGAAGCTCAAGGTTGTAGCTAAAAGTCTGACCTGAGGTAACCCTTGGGTGGCTTGCGTAGTAAGAAATCTGCTTGGGGAGCAGATGTGAGCCCTGAGACTGGAGGTTCGAGCCCTGAGACTGGAGGTTTGATTCCTGAGACTCAGTATTGACTACGCCAATACTGGTTATGACCAGAGATCCACACTGGTGGGGAAAACCTGGCTCTGCTTCACTGGGGCATGACAGCGGTGGAGCTGGTTAAGTCGGCGCTCTCATCTATAGCAGCTGCTCCTGGTTGGCCAGATGCATGTCGATGCACAAGCTGAGGATATAGCTGAATTCATCACCCTCAAGTAACAAAGTAACATATGGCACATGTAATTTATGGCGCATCTGGAGTGTGGAAAGGAGCAAGGGCTGGTCGTCATGTGAATCGGAGGAGTCACATGACAAAGCCTCCTCCTTAGTTGGCAGGAGCAGGTCACTGTCATGGACTAAATAGTGTGCCTGAATTCGGGGGGGGGGGGGAACAAACAAACAAAAAAGTCTGCCCCATTCAGGCATATCCAGGGGAACCAGACACATGACCACTGGGTACATGCCTCATGTAAACCAAGCTGTAAGACGACAATGTGCACCTGAGGACACAACAGTGACATCACAGTTGTAATGAATGGTTTTACATCTATGACATCACAATCGTACTGATTGGCTCGAAGATCGTGACATCACAGACATGGAGAGGTGAAGTGGAAAGTGTCTGTGATCCCATAAAGTGGAGCCAATGAAGCAAATGTCCCCTCGCAGTTTTTTCTGAGATTTTTGTAAGTAATTAGAGGTTGTGTCCTTGTGTATAGTAAAAGCTACTAAACAAAGTAAAAACATCCTCCATACTATCCTCACTTTGACAAAAGTACAAGTACATAATACAATTTTTTTTCACTAATGAACTAAACATCCCTGTTGCGATGGTGAAAGGGAATTTTGGACACAGATTTGGTTGATGGTGTGACTGCCCATCTGAGAGATCTGTGTCTGGAACAAAGTGTGTGTCTTGTCCGGAGTTTTGGACGTGCATATTTTTGCAGATTTGCATTTACTGTAAGCAAACTAATTACCGGAATTAGAGGCCAATGTCGCTGTTCTGAGGACATGTCCAGACAACAGGAAGCTGACTTGTGTTCCCCTTAAATAGTGCACGCCTTTATATTATAAGCATTTGGATCATCGTTTGACTGCTGTAATCCTATATATCACATGTTTAAGCTGTCAGGTTATGGCCTGGCTCCAAGTGGTACAGAATCCAGCTGCCAGACTGTTATTAGGACACCATAGATCGACTCACTTACACTGGGTTCTAACCGCGCTCAGCATTGATTTTAATGCGTCATTATTTATTGCTATGCTTTGGCACCAGAATACTTTATCTGTTGCTACCTCTCCTAAGCAATCGCCCTCTTATGTCGTCAAATCAGTTAAGAATGCTGTTTAGATCCTTTTCTGCATGCATGTTGGAGAACATTTTTTTTTATACCTCCATCTTTGCTGTTTCTGTGTTTGACGCATGAATAGACAGCTTACACCGCTAGTCCAGTGGTTGCTGCATCAGTTGTGTTCATTCCTCTGTGTCTAATAAGGTTTATTCAAAACACAATTTGACTAAAGGCAAACACAGGAATCTGTAGTCTGTCGCAGTACATCTAAAGCATTCCTCAGTCATCGTCACTTTGTCAAGCACCAACAGTGGAGAAAGAGACCTCTCCTTTATTCAGCCAAGTTGTCCCACCAGGACCCAAGCGATTAATTTTGTAATACACAAATAAATGCAAGATAATAATAAATGATGACAATTTTCTCAAAGGTAACTATGGTTAACATTATGCCTTCAACCCTGTTTGCCTCCAGACCACTATATCCTTATACACTCTCTTGAACCCACTGCAGAACTTAACTTCATGTCTAAGGTCAATATGGTGACTCCTATTACCAGGTTTAAAACTAGGTTGGTATTCTTTCTGCTCTTTCCTTTCCTGTCCTTGTTTTTTATACACTTTTGTAAGTTACTCTGGATAAGATCATCAATTAAAGGTCTAAACTGAAATGTCACACAGGTTCTGTTTCCTTTGGGCAGTATGCTGTCTGTCTTAACTATGAACAGGAAGCACAGCGCAGGTGCGTCGTCTCTATCTACCTTCAGTAAGGTGGGAGGCTGCTGAAATGCGGTGATTTATTTCTTTGAGGAAACAGGAAAGTGTAAGTCTGGGTTTAAGTCCACACGAAGGCAAAGCACCCAGCTAAGAGGAAGGCTCTACACAGGCTGATTATATTTCCCGAAGCTTTAACATAGCACAGAGATCAAACGCAGTGGGCGTTAAGTACACAACAAATAATCCACCAATCAATAAATTCCCCTCTGAGCGATGCCATAGCAGCGCTCCAGCCATTAAAAATGCTCCATTGTGACAGATGAGAACAAACACGATACCGATTTACACGATACCAAACACACAGGACGTTTCACCCTTTCCTCCAAAAAAAAAAAAATCATACTCTTTAAAAAGGGCCAAACTACTGGACTGTCCTGGGAAAAATGGGACATCTTGTCACCCTAGCTATATATATCTCTATATATAGGATTTATGAGTATATATATTTAAGGAACGATCTCCCTACTGCTCATTGACAGTCTCCAGCTGGATTTTACAGCCATGCATATGCAGCTCGTGACATCACGCTGGGTCTATCTGAGGTGTAGTGTTACACAGAGCCCATGTGTGGGGCCAGGTGAAAACGGGCGGTTGTTTATTGAGCTGTTGCTTTGATGTCAAAGTATTAGGGCGTATTAACCCCCAGCAGGGGGTTGCCAGGCTCTATCCTTGAATCCCCCTGTGTATGTGGATGTTTGTTACAGCCAGTCTCTTGAAAACATGGAGTTTAAAAGGCCCATTTGACTAATCCCCACATTTTTAAGCGGACTCTCACAGACTAAAGTGCATTTTGATTGAATAACACATGCCCATAAAGAGAATTGGTGTGTTTGATTGCATCTCACCCGATATTTTTCTCATTGTACCACAAAAGCCAATGTGACAACTGAATCTAAACTTCTTGGAAAAATCAGGAAATGATTTCTTTTATTTAAAACATCTGCATAATGACTCTCTGCATAATGAAATGTAATAGGCCTGAGGGACACTGCAATTCCATTAGCGGCCACTAGAGGGTACAGCCTCCCACAGAGCTCCCAAAAAGTCAGGCAGTCATATCTAATCCACTACTGGTCTGCTTGGCAGTTGCTATCCTTGGTTTGACGGCAGGATTTTAGGTCAGTTGCAGACTCTAAATCCACCCTGTCAGCGGTTTGGATAATAAAGTATGACTGTCTCTGCTCTGTTAGCGGTCAGCCCTAATCTGCACTGAACTACACAGCAGGCTAAAAGACAAGGTTTTTTTTTCCTTTGGAAGGGTTTGGACGACATGAGACACCAGAAACTGGAAATCAAAATTTCCCTTGTGGTTATAAATCAGCATCCAGACCTTAAATGACTTTTTTCTTTTTTTTATGTCAAGGCAGCTCACTTGCCTTCCACTGGAAAAGAGAAAAATGCAAATGCAAATATTAACATTTGCTGTGCCACCCTGGCTGCTCTGATGCGAATGGCGCTAGACAAGCACACAGCCACGGATTCCCACTGCTTGCATTGGTTATGAAGCAGAAAGTGGAAGATGTAAATTGGTCATCGGTATCAGACACAAGAGTGGCTGTTCAGCAAATAAGGGGTATGCAAATGCAGATGAGAGTGTGCGTCCGTTGGGCCTGTGGTGAGCGTTCTTTTTCTTAAAGCCTGCACAGATTTTGGTTTTGGGATAATCTGTAGGCGATGTGGGCCCCTACCCTAATGAGATCATCATTTTTGCACACAGATCCAACATGCTAGGAATTAAAAAATGTCTATTTATGAATGTGAGAGTGGACATACTTTGAACAGTTATATTGTTGTTATTTTTCCTTTCCTTTTGAATCCTCTGAAAGCACTCTGTCCCTGTTCATCCACCTGTCTCAGCAGATCCACTGCACACCTCCACCCAACGATTGTACAGGAAGTGACATCACATGCAAGTCCCATGATTCACATGCTGAGTTGCTATTTCATACTGCAGTAGAGGCACCAATCACATGCTGCCTATGCCATCAGTGGAATGAACCAGAGATAGTTCAACTAAGGCTTCGTGAATCCCATTAGGGTGGAGCTACACTCACCTATCAGCTTTAGCCTGTAATGGCATGGCAGGTATATGAACTTCTGGGCTCCGACCATCAGCAGATGTCTTTACTAACAGCACCACTCTGCCCTTAATCTCATTCATAGATTGATTTTATAGCTGGAACTGGAGCCTTTCTCCATGCATGGAAAAAAAAATTAACCTTCAAGAATCAAGACATGGAAAATGACAATGAAGAGCATTTAGGGGAATCAAGACAATGCATATCTGAAACATAAATCAGGATTTTCATGTTTTTCAGCTTACAGCACATATTGACAAAACTACAAACTATGCTTCTGAAAAGTATCTGGTTTTTTTTGGAGCGTATTATGTCAAGTCGATTCACCTACGGATACTGATATTGACTGTTTTCATTCAGAGTGTAGCTGCCTGCGTGGGCGAAAGGAGAGAGGAGACAAAGCAGGATGTCTCAGACTAGCTGCTCACTGTGCCAGAAAGTGTCCCCTGATACCAGAACACAGTGGGGTCTGCCACCCTGCCAAAACATGTCCCCCTTTACTGGACCACAGAGCCAGATCTTGCCCTGCCAAAAGCTGTCCCCCATTACTGCAGCACAGGCGGGTGCTCTCGGCTTCTCACCTTGCCAAAAAGTTTCCTCCTTAACCACAGCATAGCATGAGCTCAGATTGAGCAGAAAGTGTCCCCTGTTATTGGCGGACACTGGGGGCTCTTACCTTGCCAATGTTGTCCCCCTGTCATCAGGGCACAGACCTTTGCCCTGCCGAAAGGTGTCCCCCATTACTGGAGCGCAGCAGGGGCCGTCGCCATACCGATGGCCAGATGGTCACCAGAGTTACAAAACCCGCCATTTTCTGCCTCTCACTGGCTGTGCTGCAGGAACCAGGAATCACTTACTGCAATGGAAAGAAAAGCAACACAGCTCTATGGGCATACTGCACATACCCAATGAATACGTGGACATACACACCTGCACATTATAAACATCACAGCTCTATGGGCATACTGCACATACCCAATGAATACGTGGACATACACACCTGCACATTATAAACATCACAGCTCTATGGGCGTACTGCACATACCCAATGAATACGTGGACATACACACCTGCACATTATAAACATCACAGCTCTATGGGCGTACTGCAAATACCCAATGAATACGTGGACATACACACCTGCACATTATAAACATCACAGCTCTATGGGCGTACTGCAAATACCCAATGAATACGTGGACATACACACCTGCACATTATAAACATCACAGCTCTATGGGCGTACTGCAAATACCCAATGAATATGTGGACATACACACCTGCACATTATAAACATACAGCATGAACAAGACATCAGGACAAGGCCATGGGGGGAGGGTGTGTGAGGACATTTCGTCTGGACGCGGTCGCTACCCGAGAACGATCCGTTCCTAGGAGCATCCACATCATTTACATGCATGAGTGAGATCAGGATAAAATTAAGCAGATTCGGGCTGTCTGCGTGCCACACATTGTGCCTGTCTGCATGCCTCGCATACACACTCACAGATCGGCATATATAGAGATGTAAAGTCTTTATAGGTACGGTTGAGCCCAATTTCTGACCACAGGCTGCCCACGCTTAGCACAGTGAGTGCATGGTGTACTCATAAAACATGTGTGTATCGTGTTACGGCCCTGGCCTCTGGGGCTCAGCCTGTGTGTTCTGTTCTTATCTCCATCAGGTGTGACTGTCCCACTGATTGTTCCGGTGAGCATAAGTAGACCACCCCTCTCAAGTTCTGGGTTTTTTTTTTGCCTTTTCCCCGTCGTCAGGACCTGCCTTTTGTTTTGCTTCTTTGTTTTAGTTTTGCACTACATGCACACTTACCCTGACTACATATAAGTTTTGTTTTGAGGACATATATACAGTTGTATAATTTTTTCTTTAATAAATACTTTTCTTTACTCTTATTCCATGTGTGGTCTTCCTCCATGTTGCGGACATAACAGTGTAGTGTACAGGTTGCTAGGTGAAGCAGCAGAAGCAGAGACCCTTAGAGTATTCACATCCAGGCTTGACTCTGCATGGTGCTCTTTAGACCGGGGGAAGGTGAACCCTGATCCTGCAGCGACAGATATTTCTGTTTTTTTTTTGTTCTGTCTGAGCTCTTCATTAATTTAAGCCATTATGAAACACCTGAGCTTACCTGTCCGTGAGTCAGAGCGGTGAAACCCCTCCTCCTTCTCCAGCACATGGTCCCCTGCGTTCTTTAAGCCCAATAGTTTAAAAAATGTATAGAGTCAGGGATTTGACCGGTGGAAAAAGGTATGTAGTGCTCCAGGGTCAGGGCTGCCTACCCCTGCAGTAGATCAAGTAAACCACAAGCCTCAATGGCTTGCTCTCATGGCTAAATATGCTCTGCATGTACTCTGTTGCTCCTATATGGCAGAGTTCTCTTCAGTACATGGGGGGTTGGAGCCTTTGACATTCGCTTAAAAGGCCCCGCTGTCTCCAACCCCCCAATATATCCCCCATGATACCCCTCAGATACACATCCAGGGCTGAGGGGCTATTTTGGGGTCTTTCTTGGTGGGGGTTGCTTGAGGTTTAACCCACAGGAGGTGGGGCGGCTCAGTGCATAACCACAGAAACACCTGAGCCATTTAAGAACCAGGCAGGTCATGATGTCATGTTCTTCAGTGTTCTGTGTGCTGCCAGCCAATCAGCAGCCAGCTGTGTGTGCATTCATGGAGTGGGGAGGGGCCTGCACCCTCAGCAGAGTGAGCTCGGCATCGGTTTGATCCATTACTATTCTTAGATCCATTATCCATTAGGCATCCATTACCCATAAGGCATCCGTTACCCATAAAACATCCATTACCCATAAGGCATCCGTTACCCATAAGGCATCCGTTACCCATAAGGCATCCATTACCCATAAGACATCGTCACCCATTAGGCAACTGTTACCCATAAAGCATCCATTACCCATAAGACATCTGTTACCCATAAAGCATCCGTTACTCATAAGGCATCCGTTACCCATAAAACATCCATTACCCATAAGGCATCCGTTACCCATAAGGCATGTGTACACAGACATCCCCAAAGGGACAACACCCCATGTCCCACGGTGGCATGACCCTCACCGGAGAGGCAGGCTACCTTCTTGCGTGTGATTGGTCAGATGATGCAGGCCACTGGCTGTGGTTGGCTGGCAGAAGCATGCATATCTAAATCTGGTTTGCATCAATTGAACCTGATTTGGCACGTCCCTGTGTATTCTGGATTACCGCTCTCTAAGAGCTCTCGGCTGCGGTCCTCGCTTCGACATGGCCGATGACGAGCGCATGCTTCCCCCCTCCCCCCTAACTTTCCTCAAAAAGAAAAAATGTAACGATGGCTAAAAAGAAATATCACGTCTCACAGAGGATTATGGTATGACGCATGTGAATTTTTTTGGATGCTCGTGCTTAGAGAGTCAAGCGGTGTTCTTTGTCTTACACACACGCTCGTCAGACATTAAAAATTCTTGACAGATTCTTACGTACGTCTATGACACCATCATCCCAAATCAGTCCTTTAACGATGCATTTTGACTGTCAGCCGGGTCTCTCAGCCTGATCTGCGTGACCTTCTGCAGAATACCTGTCAAACACGGCAGCTTGTCTAATTACCTGCTTTAATCATCTCATTTGTGTCTTGCAATATCTTTTGTTTCAAGAAACAGAAAACTCACCTCACAAGTTCCCTTTGAAATTCATCAGGTATCATGTCTTTTGATTGTTCCATGATGTTGTTTATTTTAAGAGAAGGTTGGATACCTTGTTGCATTCTGCATTCATATTTACAGCAGGATAAAACTCTTCAAAGCTACTGCTGATCTGTGCTCAGACTCTATAACCCAAGAAAATCATATGTGAGCATGTCCGTAATTAGCATTCTCCTGGTATGAACCTGTTTTTATTTGCGTCGCTGAGCCCATCGAGATTCAGTGAAGGCAGTCATTTATGAATATTCATTGGCTGAACGCATTCCCCGTTTCTTGTTTGGATCTGATTCTTATCGCTATTGACACATGTTGAGTCGTTGCAACCACCAGTCATTCAGGACGATAGCACCTTCCGGGGCCGCTGCCTCCTCCTGAATATTCATGACAGCGGCGATGCAGAGAGCTGTTTGCCAGAACGAGACCCTCAACAGCTTCAGCAAGGGCATGTAGAACAGGAGAAAAAAAACAAGAACAACTAAATTTAACTGAGAAAATACTTACCATTCAAACTGCAGCGGTGCTGGAAAAAAAACAGCTCTTCCGTTTCCAGTTTCCATGGGCCTTTGATGGCAAGGTCTGTCCAGAAGTCCTCAAAGCCTCGCAAGGTTCCACAACTTTTCCTGTGCTTCCCTACATATTAAAATTCCCAGCTGAATTTCCAAGGTTCTGATTTCTTCATGGGATGCTGCCTCCAAAAATATACTTCAAAGAGGGCCATGCAGTTTGGTGGCACAGAGCTTGGGAACTAATGCTGCAATGAGGAAGAGTGAATTAGTATCTTGCTGTGACTTTTTTTCCTGGAGTGTTGTCTGCTCCTCTTTCACCTCCTCAGAAAGCTTAAACGGGTGGTTCCCAAACTCGGTTGTGGGGACCCACTATGCAGAAAGTGTCTGGTTCCAACGATAACATCAAAGTTTGAGCTGTAACAAGGTGTTGATTGTTCGTAATTAGACACTTGCAAACTCTACTAAAAAATTGATATTCCCTCTCATGGTCATATTATGCCAGATGTATGTAATGAATGCCATTAAGAATAAATGTCTCATATTTGCATTCCAGGATTTTAATTAGTTAGATCAACTAATGTGTTCATTTTCTGTAATGTGCTATTTGACAAACGGTTGCTTTAGAAAGATTTAACATTTTTAATTGATTCGATTAGAGAGTGGCAGGTGAAATCATCGCAATGCTAATTGCCGAAAGTGTAGACACCTGGTTCACTGAAACTAAACCACTCATGAAAAATTGAGGAGTTCAGTTGGAGGGCAAATGGCAATGAGCCAAATCTGCACTCTGCTAAAAATTGTTGAGGGATGAAAAACTATAATAGAACCTTAGCGCATGTTTTCAGCAACCTTAACTGATCAAGAGATGGGTTTGTAACAAAAACCTGCATACACTGTAGGACCAAGTTTCTGAAGGACCGGTTCAAAGTCTGTTCTACTGACGATAATGAGCACCCCCCCCCCCAAAAAACCCTCAATCTCTGAAATGCCTTCACTGTGATTCCTCATTATTTCACTCCATTATGTAAAAACACTTTTTTTTACTCTCCAAACTGCCTGCTGTCCCCTTTTTAAGTCATATGAAATTCCGGAACTCCGGAAGTTCAGACAGAAGTTTTTCTTAGGAACGTTACTGGCCAAGTAATGAGTAGTCCTCAGAATTTCATGCATGCAGAGTCAAAGCAGTTATTTGCCTTCTTCAAATAATATCTTGTATGTGTTTTAACATTTCTGAAACACCGTTTAAATTCATTTGTTGAGTATCACACTTCATGACATCCTCAAAAGAGAAGGGAAATAGTTCCAGGGGCATACTCACAAACGTTAACCCCACTGACGAATGAGGGGAAAGACAGAATGGAGACCTCCAGAATACAGCAGCGTACAGCTGAGCTCAACAGCCCCAAGCGCCCTTCCCCTATCCCCCAAATCCCCTGCCCTCTGCCCACATCTTCCCAACCAGTACCATGCCGAACAAATAAAGTTAAGCAGTATTTTAGACATGTTAAAACCCCCAAATATCCCGAATGTAAGACTAGGTGTTTTTATTTGCGTCGCTGAGCCCATTGAGATTCAGTGTTAAATAGCCAGAGTGAAAACATGCACACATACACACGACCTTCCATGGCGCTGAATTTTTGATGTCTCAGTTTATACACTGCTCAGGCCTGGAGCAAAAACAGCCAGGCACAGCATCCAGTAGAATAATACGCAGTTAATTAAATATGAAATTGAAAAAAAGTTCTTCAGGACAAAGAGCTCAATCACCGCACGGGTCAATCCAGGAGCCTCCCGCGCGACGGAGGACCTCTACATTTCACCATAATCACCAAGCCCAGCTTCCACACTCTTTCATTTGTCAGGATGAAAAGAGAAACGTGTTATGTTCATATATCCACAAATGAGCTTGTTAATATGAAACAATGACCCTCTACTCCTCAGGTTAGAGACAGGATGAGTGATTCTTTGGGTAGAAAGCGCTGCAGATGATTGCTTTCCTATTGCTGAGAAATCGGTGAGTCATAGATCATGATAAATGCACCGGGCCAAGGCGATGCTCCATTAATGACCGAAGTCCTTCTCAGGAGCCTGCTTTCAAAATGGCTGGAACACTGAAGGAGTTGTAAAAGTGTAATAATTTGTTTTATAAATGCACTCAGTCGTTTTTATCCCTGGAGACTGAGGACTCAACTCTGAAAACAGCATCTAGGTACTATCTGAGAATATGGCATTCTGCTACAGTATACCCACCTCCTCAGAAAGTATACCCATCTGTTAGCCTTATTACCATTAATACATATGGGCTTTGGAGTCACAGTATGCCCACCTCCTCAGACAGTATACTCACCTATTAGCCTTATCACCATTAATACATATGGGCATTGGAGTTACAGTATACCCACCTATTAGCCTTATCACCATTAATACATATGGGCTTTGGAGTTACAGTATACCCACCTCCTCAGACAGTATACCCACCTATTAGCCTTATTACCATTAATACATATGGGCTTTGGAGTTACAGTATGCCCACCTCCTCAGACAGTATACCCACCTATTAGCCTTATTACCATTAATACATATGGGCTTTGGAGTTACAGTATGCCCACCTCCTCAGACAGTATACCCACCTATTAGCCTTATTACCATTAATACATATGGGCTTTGGAGTTACAGTATACCCACCTCCTCAGACAGTATACTCACCTATTAGCCTTATTACCATTAATACATATGGGCTTTGGAGTTACGGTATGCCCACCTATTAGCCTTATTACCATTAATACATATGGGCTTTGGAGTTACAGTATGCCCACCTCCTCAGACAGTATACTCACCTTTTAGCCTTATTACCATTAATACATATGGGCTTTGGAGTTACAGTATGCCCACCTCCTCAGACAGTATACTCACCTATTAGCCTTATTACCATTAATACATATGGGCTTTTGAGTTACAGTATGCCCACCTATTAGCCTTATTACCATTAATACATATGGGCTTTGGAGTTACAGTATACCCACCTCCTCAGACAGTATACCCACCTATTAGCCTTATTACCATTAATACATATGGGCTTTGGAGTTACAGTATACTCACCTATTAGACTTATTACCATTAATACATATGGGCTTTGGAGTTACAGTATGCCCACCTCCTCAGACAGTATACCCACCTATTAGCCTTATTACCATTAATACATATGGGCTTTGGAGTTACAGTATACCCACCTATTAGCCTTATTACCATTAATACATATGGGCTTTGGAGTTACAGTATACCCACCTCCTCAGACAGTATACCCACCTATTAGCCTTATTACCATTAATACATATGGGCTTTTGAGTTACAGTATGCCCACCTATTACCCTTATTACCATTAATACATATGGGCTTTGGAGTTACAGTATACCCACCTCCTCAGACAGTATACCCACCTATGAGCCTTATTACCATTAATACATATGGGCTTTGGAGTCACAGTATGCCCACCTCCTCAGACAGTATACCCACCTATTAGCCTCATAACCATTAATACATATGGGCTTTGGAGTTACAGTATGCCCACCTCCTCAGACAGTATACCCACCTATTAGCCTCATAACCATTAATACATATGGGCTTTGGAGTTACAGTATGCCCACCTCCTCAGACAGTATACTCACCTATTAGCCTTATTACCATTAATACATATGGGCTTTGGAGTTACAGTATGCCCACCTCCTCAGACAGTATACTCACCTATTAGCCTTATTACCATTAATACATATGGGCTTTGGAGTTACAGTATACCCACCTCCTCAGACAGTATACCCACCTATTAGCCTTATTACCATTAATACATATGGGCTTTGGAGTTACAGTATACTCACCTATTAGCCTTATTACCATTAATACATATGGGCTTTGGAGTTACAGTATGCCCACCTCCTCAGACAGTATACCCACCTATTAGCCTTATTACCATTAATACATATGGGCTTTGGAGTTACAGTATGCCCACCTCCTCAGACAGTATACTCACCTATTAGCCTTATCACCATTAATACATATGGGCTTTGGAGTTACAGTATGCCCACCTCCTCAGACAGTATACCCACCTATTAGCCTTATTACCATAAATACATATGGGCTTTGGAGTTACAGTATACCCACCTCCTCAGACAGTATACCCACCTATTAGCCTTATTACCATTAATACATATGGGCTTAGGAGTTACAGTATACCCACCTATTAGCCTTATTACCATAAATACATATGGGCTTTGGAGTTACAGTATACCCACCTCCTCAGACAGTATACCCACCTATTAGCCTTATTACCATTAATACATATGGGCTTTGGAGTTACAGTATACCCACCTATTAGCCTTATTCCCTCAGATACCACTACACATATAAGTACAGGACAGTGCCCTGAGGAAACACTACTGAACCTTTGTAGAGACAACTAACACATCTGCCCCACTGAGAGCCAAAAGGTACCCTTACTGCACCCCTTTTTCGGGTTATGTATATATAAAATTTTGAACTTATTCCTTAAGCCCTACTTCTAAGGATAAAATGCATATGAAATGGAAAGTTTGTTTATTATATGCATAATGTGAATAGAACAAAAAAAAATCAATCAGGAGATCTATGGCAGCATTGCTTAGCATCCGGTCCGGCCTCAGGCCTGGACCTGAATGCTCTAAATCCCCCTGTCTCTGCTGCATGACCTGGCAACCCTTTCCAACTGCTGTTGGCTCTGGGTGTAATGATGGTGCCTGAGTAGAGCATGAAGTCCACTCTTATCTGGTTTCCCTCGATGCCCCCATGATCTGCAGACTGACTTCAGTATTACCTGAATATCGTCTGTGCTGTTCAGGTTTAAGCCGATGCTATCGACTCATCCCTTTCATCTTTAAACGAACCACACCATGCAGCATTGCGTCACGGCCATTTAGAAAACGTTCTGTTGCAAAGCAGCTCACGATGTGATGCAAAAATCGAGATCGAAGTGCCTTAGTACCCTTTTGGAGGACAAGACAGGCAAAGTCGCAGATACAAGAAATGTGAAGATATAATATTTAACTGGGAAGATTGTGAAGGAGTGGACCATCCCAATTGATTGAAGCACTACTTGTTAATTAGCCTTGTTAATTGAAAGCTGGTGTTTGTGGCTCTAGCTATAAAAGTAGCCTTTCAATTGAGTGAGAGAAGGAGAAGGTGAGCCACAAATGCCTGCTTGTGTGTTTTTAAATTATTGTTTTACCATGTTGATTTTACTCAGTAGTTTTTAAGCCTTTTTTTTTTTACAAAAATGGCTAACCTGATAAAGAGTCAAACAATTGAAGCGCTTTTTAATAAGTACAGTTGCAACCCTAGCAAAACACACTTTTGAAATACAAAATAATATAATGGTATACAAACAAACCAAAACACATAGTCCAGTAAGTGCCTTCAGTGCTCTTGACATAAGAGATCGATTCACACCAAAGAGGGAAACACAGCACTGTCCCTCGCCATCTGAGGTGTGTTCACACCTCCACTGGGAGACCCAGGGTGTGAGAAACCGTCCCCAACGTGCCTGAGTGCCATGGCTCTCACCCTGCTGGGTTCACATTATCTGCCAAATGGAGTTAACCCTGCAGACAGTGCCCCCTCCAAGACTGGAGTTAAACCTGCAGACACTGTGGCCCTCCAGGACTGGAGTTAAACCTGCAGAAATTGTGGCCCTCCAGGACTGAAGTTATTTTAAAATGTGTTATGGTTGCCTGCCAAGCAATGTATGTTGGCCATTGCAACTAAGATGAACACAACACATTTTGTAATGTATCTTTTAAATGTTCAAAATATATGTGCTCTTGGCTGAGAAAAACAGTATAAACTGAGAATGTTTACAAGACTTGGCAAGTTCACCCTCGGGTGCTTGGAGAAGATAGTACCATAACAAAAATGAAAGAAACTTCCCACCCACTGGGCCTCTTGTCAATTTCACTTATTTAATGTTCTGTTGAATGATGCTCTGCTAACGTGTTGCTTGGTGGACCATCGGAGCTCAAGATCAGCAAAACACAATAAACGAACGGCTGACTGATTGTGAATGAATGGTTGCCATGTAGAGGTAAATTCTAACATCAATATATCAGCCCTGTCCTGGATATGCTTTGTTCACTAGAACAATTGCAGGAGACGCATTTGGAATTCAGGTAAACCATGTGCAGGTGAATCGGCCATGAAGCAAAAGCCCATATGCACTACGGTTAGAATGTAATTTATTTCCTCCAAAGCTTTTTCTTACAGCACCAAATGGCCCCTGTGGGAAATTGCTTTCACATGCCTGAGTGATATTATTGTCCTGTAATAAATTTGTTTCTGATAGATGTTTATGGGTTATGGGTGATGGGTGTGGAGCGGAGTGGTCCGTGCTTTGCGAGTTAGCATGTATGGAATGTGTTGTTGTTTTCTCTAAAGGTCCTGTCAATCAGCAAATACCTTTCCAAGAAAAAAGTGTGTGTATATATATATAAACACGCACACACACTCTCTCTCTCACACACACACACACACACACACACACACACACTCTCTCTCTCTCTCTCTTTTTCACACACACACACACACACTCTCTCTCTCTCTCTTTTTCATGCACACACACACACTCTCTCTCTCTCTCTTTTTCATGCACACACACAAACACACACACACACACACTGTCTCTCTCTCTCTTTCATGCACACACACACACACACACACACACACACTCTCTCTCACTCTCACTCTCTCTCTCTCACACACACACACACACACACACACACACACACACACACACACACACACACACACACACACACACACACACACACACACACACACACACTCTCTTTTCTCTTCCCCCTTTGGCAGAGATATGCAGTCAGGTTGACTGGGAAAAAGTTGGACGTTCTTCCACCAACGCTTTAAATGTAATCATGTTCAATGCAGACATCACTGGTGATAATGTTATACTTTTGCCACTCTTTGTGGTTGTGTGTGTGTGTGTGTGTGTGTGGGGGGGGGGCTGTGGTGATCGGTCCCCCCGGGGTGCAGTATGTCTGTGTGTAAGTTCATGCGCCTGTATATACGCAGGCAGATGGCATCTCCTCCTGTATAATTTACCCATAAATCTGTATATCACAGTAAAAGCTTCTGTGGCTGCTTTGCGCCATTTATAGGCTTTTAACTGCACAAATTGGCAAACAAATAAATCGCCCAATGAAATGAGCGGAGCGCCTGAGAGAAATTAAAGCATGACGACTTCAACGCTGTGCCTCTGGGCCCCGTGGCTACATGTGTAGCATAGCATAGTGCTACGGGCCTCTGGACTTGGCCTCTGGGCCCCGTGGCTACATGCATAGCATCGTGCCATGGGCCTACCGGCTAACATGTTACCTGCACAGACATACACGTGCACGTGTACTTCCATACGACAGGTGAAAAGGTGTTACCTCACCTGGGGATGGTGGGGAGTTTTGAGTGGATGGCAGGTGGGTGTATGATGAAGGCAACCACATCTCTTTGTTAGTTTTTAAAGGCCCTGCTCCAGGGCCCATTAAGCTGCATGATTGTGGTCTGTTTTTATGTTTATAGGTCCATCCGTCCTTAAAATAAATGACCTGCTCCCATAAGCAGAGATACAGGAGGCTGTGCCAAGCCCCAGAGAGGCCTGACGACTGGGCTGGTATGGACACAAACATGACTGCCTACAGCTTTGGTGAGTCCACATCACTTTGGAAAATTGCCTGGTCCTTGGTTTTGTTTTTGTTTGTGCATACTCCACATGTGCGCACACACACACACACACACACACACGCACACACACACACACACACACACACACACACACACAGAGGTCGGCAAGAGTGGATAGTCAGGATAGCGCCAGCTTCATGAGATATACCATGCCATGGCTAAGAACAGGGTTCTGGGGATGATACGTGTTATTCATACACCGAAAAATAAACCTTTACTGAAGCATATTTGTAGTTTTTGGCACTGTAATCTGACAAACATAAAGTCCAGATTTAATCATTCAGACACATACGCTACCAACAAACGCACAATCAACATCCGAGGACAGCACCAACCCATTTGAAACACCGCTCAAACCGAAATGTGACCGTTCCAGATACCGGTGTTCCCCAAATGGCAGCGATGAAAGGCAGGTGATGGAGCAGGGCGGCCCTTTTGAAGGTGTTTAACAAAGAGGATTTCCAGAGATGTTCCTGCAGGTGGCAGGGACAGTGAGGCAGGTGTCTGTGCGCGGGAGAGGAGCTCTTCAAAGGGGATTATTGATGTAAGGGTTTGATGTTTCTAATGAAATGATTTCATTCCAACATTCAAACATTTCTATCACACCCCTCATGCTTTGATTTCTCTTAATATCATACAGGTAGCTCGTTGCCATCTCTCATCTTTGTGAATAATTTCACTGTAATTCCATATTTTACTCCATATTTTACTCCTTTAGTTTGTAAAGCAGGACAGAGTAAATGGAAGGCACGCACATACAGTGGTGCAGAAGGTCGTGTTAAAGGGAGGCCAGACTGTGTGACTGACAGCAAGGTAAGAGCCTCCTTCCTACAGAACATTACCCTCCATCAGCACAGTCCATTCGGCGTGGAAACAGTGGGAGGACTCCTGCAGTCGGCGTGGAAACAGGCAAAGCCCTCCTGCAGTTTCTGGTTTCATGGCAGCTTTCTGGCTCTGTGTCTCACATGGCATAATGCATGCACATACCCCGTGACATTCATATGGGAGCAAACCGAATACATGAGTTAGAATTATAATATCACTGTAAGGTGAGATGGTGAATTACTAGAGTGGAGTTTACCTCGGCATGCTGTGATTGGGTGGAAGGCCACAGAACACTAGGGTCAAAGGTCATTATCTTGTGTATGAGAGAGCAGCCTTCATGTAGTCAGCATGCCATTCATCCGGACTGCTATTTGATAGAACATGGTGTGCAAAACCAGACACTTTTCCTGGTATTTTTTCCGTGTTCTGTTGAAGCATGTTTGTAGTTTGTCAATATTTGCCATGACCTTGAACATGTTAAAACATGTCCAAACATAAAAAACTTTTATACAAAAATCTCACGCTGCCCTGTGCAGGTTCCATGGCTCTCTCTCCCTCTCCATCTGCCTACAGCAAGCAAAACTGACATACACATGTACAAACACATACATGAGTGCACGCACACACAGACTCACACACACATACACACACACTCAAACACACATACACATGCACTCACAACCATACACACACGCTGTCTCTCTCACACACACTCACATACACATACACACATACACGCGCACTGTCTCTCTCTCACACACACACACGCACTGTCTCTCTCTCTCACACACACACACACACTCGCACGCACTGTCTCTCTCTCACACACACACACGCACTGTCTCTCTCTCACACACACACACACGGGCACGCACTGTCTCTCTCACACACACACACAAACACACGCATGCACTGTCTCTCTCACACACGGTTCTGCGCTGTCCCCAGCAGAGCCGCCCCAGACCCCTGAGTGGTATCCAGGGCGACAGGTTGAGTCAGGACAGCGCGGTATAAGAGCAGGCTGTGTTCCTTTGATGCCTGATAAAAGATGCACAAGAACGATGGCAGGACTGTGGGGAGGGGGGGGGGGCATCAAACAGGCCAGTGTGACGGAGGTAATCCCCCCACCCCCCCGATTAACACCCCCAGAGCCTGAGCACCAGAGCAGCACCAAGCACACGACACCCCCCCCCCGCATCCCCCCACACCCCACGCTTTATTGGTCTATGTACTGCACCCATCGCACCCTCTACAACAAAACAAGGAGCGGACTCTCTCTCTCTGTTTCCACAAAGTCACTTTCGTTACACTGAGGCTGAGACTGAGGTTCCCAGGGACCTTTAGGAAAAGGTAACGCTTTTGGAAAACAGTGTTTAATGTATGCATGATCCAGGACTCCCTAACGGAGGTGAGAGGAGGAGCTGAACCACGATGTCTCCTTTCTAATGCCATGATATGAACATCATCTTAATTGTTAAATTAAGGGTTTGAATGAACAATTTTCACAATGCAACAGGCTTATCTGATACATGCTGTAGATAATTGTTAACTGGTTCTTTGAGTAGACTGCTTGCCCAGAGCAACTTAAATTTTTTACACACCTGAATATTTACTGAAGCAATTCAGGTGAAGTAACTGGCCCAAAGATACAACTGCAGTAATGTCTGACCTGGGAGCTAAACCTGCAACCTCTGAAAACACAAGCCCAACTCTCCAACCATTAACCTATGCTACCACCACAGTCTGAATGATTTATGCTACCTTCTGTCATTCATGAGTCACTATACAATATGCTCGTTGAAATTGTTGCTCCTTTTGTTATATAAAACGAAAGTAACAATAACTTTCACAATAAAAAATGTGATTGACTGTTGTGTCATATCCACCTGACTGACGTGATATTGAACAACAAAACGAGTCAGCACATTTTCAGACTCGGGCATTTTTATTTTAATATAATGCCAATTACTCTATGAAGAAGGAACTTTTAGGAATGTTCCATTTAACAGAAGGGGGGAAACGTAAAAAGAACTCCTTTTAGGAATGTTCCATTTAACAGAAGGGGGGAAACGTAAAAAGAACTCCTTTTAGGAATGTTCAATTTAACAGAAGGGGGGAAATGTAAAAAGAACTCCTTTTAGGAATGTTCCATTTAACAGAAGGGGGGAAACGTAAAAAGAACTCCTTTTAGGAATGTTCAATTTAACAGAAGGGGGGAAACGTAAAAAGAACTCCTTTTAGGAATGTTCAATTTAACAGAAGGGGGGAAACGTAAAAAGAACTCCTTTTAGGAATGTTCAATTTAACAGAAGGGGGGAAACGTAAAAAGAACTCCTTTTAGGAATGTTCAATTTAACAGAAGGGGGGAAACGTAAAAAGAACTCAACGGAATTCTCCTGGTCTTTTGAGGGGACTCGTTGATTGACAGGGCATTGTTTTTCTGGAATGTTCTAGGAGACTCATTCTCCCATCAAAGTGAAGGCTTTGATCCAGGGTCTGCTGAACGTTTGGGACGGAAAGGCAAAGAGGAAAAAAAGGTACAGGATTTCTTGGTCTTTATAATTCTGTATTAGGAGATAGCTGGAGTGGAAAAGGTCTTAAACACCTGTCATTGATTTCATAATTCCATGTTTTTGCACCCAAAGTCCAGGCCTACACATCACAGAGATATCTGGACATAGGAAGGCACCATGTGACCATCAACAGGAATCCAAGGATAATAGGTGACAGAAAATATAAATAGTACTCGGAAAGTGTTTGTTAGGTTGTGATGTGTGTTAATAAAAATTCAAATACTGCATCAGCTTTTTTCATAGAAGAAAACAGGTCAGGCACTGACACTGGGCATGGATTTCTGCCCAGTGGTTTGTACCTTAAGCTTACATAATGAAAACCCCTTGTGTTTTATTTTCACTAATGTACTGACCCAAGTCCTGAATGATGTACTGACCCAGGTCACGAACGATGTACTGACCCAGGTCCTGAATGATGTACTGACCCAGGTCCTGATCGATGTACTGACCCAGGTTTTGAACGTGGATCCTGATGTATGAACACCTGTAGGCCATTACTAGCAGTTTGGCAACATGCTTCAGTCATCCTGACCTTCTTTGAACTTTCCTATTTCTCTCTTTCAGATGCAGGAAAAACCGAACCAAAAGCAGGGACGCAATGTGGAGTTAGGCCTCATCATATTCAGTGTGAAGGAGCCTCAGAAACACACAAACAAACACACACGCACACACACATACTCACAGGCACATCAGCTGCAGTGTTTTTAATCAGATCTTTGAAAGCCAGCAGAAGTGACGCGGCCCACAACTCTTAATTGATTTTGCAGCATGTTCCATGATCAGACAGCATTACAATCCAAAGCCATCTCTCCGAGCGCAGAGAGTGGATGAGGAGCCAGCGCCGCCTCCCTGCAGCTCTAATGGCACACAGGAGTCAATCATTCACTGGATGCCGCCCAAGTTCCTCGAGCTGCGCTCAGCCTCGGCCGTGGAAAATCTGTCAGATCTACCTTGAGCAGAGGACACACTTGGACAGCTTAAAAGCAGAATGTCTGAGGGACTGCTGAGCTGGGAGAAGTGTGTATCCGAGATAAGAGGCAGGGCCTGACCCAAAACTTCTGCTCTCGATTGTGGCAGGAGCAGTATAGTGTGATTTCCACTAACGTGGGTTCAATGCTTCAAAAAAAGTCCTCTGCCCCTAAACTTGTGTCTCCTTGAGAGCCTTCTGCTGTGATTATCCAAAGCTTATACCCTAGCTCGGTTAAACGCTCAAAAACGATCAGTTAGCGAGGGATTATTGAAGTTATATTACAAATAAATAATCAAACATGTTCAACATTCATTTCAGATTAAAATTCTATCGACTGATTCTAACTGACAATAATGGTTGTTTAACCGCTACGTTTGCAGTTATTCACGGTTCCCCCTCGGGATTGTGTCGCTCCATCCCATTGTGGTTTGATTCGTTGCATGTAAAACCCTGAAGGATGAGCTTTGTGGTATGAACTTTTTTCTTTATGACTCATACATAGATTAGGCCACTGTGAAAATATGCAGATTAAAATTTCAAATCGCAAATTGAACATGGCTAATCTGCAAAGATAAATAGCGGTATCGCAGGGTCAGACGTGTCAGTCGGAGAGTCAGGAATCTGCTGTGAGTTACTGCGCTCAGAGGTTCTACGCGCAAAGTGCATCAACCAAGCCGTGCATAACCGCCGGCGGTAATAAACCCTGCAGGGGCTGCGAAGAGCGGGAAAACTCATCAGCCTCCATTACCGCCCCCTCCCTCACTCCCAGTTACTCTGCTCTGCTGCACGTTTTCCCTCTTTCACTCATTAATTAATTAATTTTCTCCCAGACAATTAATCAATAACCATTTGCTGGAATGAGATGTTGGGACTGGTTATTATTATCGCGATGGAGTGAATGTTCTCATTTTCAGGTAAATGCCTGGAATAGTAATGGATGCTTAGCGCTGGGTGCTGCGTAATGGATGCTTAGCACTGGGTGCTGCGTAATGGATGCTTAGCGCTGGTGCTGCGTAATGGATGCTTAGCGCTGGGTGCTGCGTAATGGATGCTTAGCACTGGGTGCTGCGTAATGGATGCTTAGCGCTGGTGCTGCGTAATGGATGCTTAGCGCTGGGTGCTGTGTAATGGATGATTAGCGCTGGTGCTGCGTAATGGATGCTTAGCGCTGGTGCTGCGTAATGGATGCTTAGCGCTGGGTGCTACGTAATGGATGATTAGCGCTGGGTGCTGCGTAATGGATGCTTAGCGCTGGTGCTGCGTAATGGATGCTTAGCGCTGGGTGCTGCGTAATGGATGCTTAGCACTGGGTGCTGCGTAATGGATGCTTAGCGCTGGTGCTGCGTAATGGATGCTTAGCGCTGGGTGCTGCGTAATGGATGATTAGCGCTGGTGCTGCGTAATGGATGCTTAGCGCTGGGTGCTGCGTAATGGATGCTTAGCGCTGGGTGCTACGTAATGGATGATTAGCGCTGGTGCTGCGTAATGGATGCTTAGCGCTGGTGCTGCGTAATGGATGCTTAGCGCTGGGTGCTGCGTAATGGATGCTTAGCACTGGGTGCTGCGTAATGGATGCTTAGCGCTGGTGCTGCGTAATGGATGCTTAGCGCTGGGTGCTGCGTAATGGATGCTTAGCGCTGGTGCTGCGTAATGGATGCTTAGCGCTGGGTGCTGCGTAATGGATGCTTAGCACTGGGTGCTGCGTAATGGATGATTAGCGCTGGTGCTGCGTAATGGATGCCTAGTGCTGGGTGCTGCGTAATGGATGCCTAGTGCTGGTGCTGCGTAATGGATGCTTAGCGCTGGGTGCTGCGTAATGGATGATTAGCGCTGGGTGCTGCTCAATGGATGCTTGGTGCTGGTGCTGCGTAATGGATGCTTAGTGCTGGTGCTGCGTAATGGATGCTTTGTGCTGGGTGCTGCGAAATGGATGCTTAGCGCTGGGTGCTGCGTAATGGATGTTTAGTGCTGGTGCTGCGTAATGGATGCGTTGAGACAGGGCAGGGATGCTGATGTGAAGTGGAGCATGCTAACTCCATCAGTGGCACTCTGCACTAATCCCTTTGAATGGAAAAGGCTACTGGCCCTCTAAAATCATCAGAGAAAAAGTGACACTGCACAACACGTATGGGGTTATAGTCCTCCCGTAGAGATCAATCTGAACTTTTGTACACATTTGTACCCTCTCTGTCACATTTTTTTATTTATTTTTCATACTCTGTTTGGATAGCACTGTATTATGTGTCTGTGTGTTGTTTTTTGCCTCCATGTTTGTTTTCATGTGAATGGGTGTGTTTGTGTGCCACTGGCTGTTCTGTACCTGAATCTGGTGATGAATAAAGTTGTACCTTATTTGACTGATTACTTTGTATGATATTTTACAATTTCGTGTCACACCACACCTTTGCTTGGGTACTCCCATTTCAGAGCCCTGGTGAAGCCATTTTTCAGCCCTCGTCATCAGCTACTGTATGATGAAACAGATTGCAAACATATTCCAGTGATTAAAATTTGAAGCATGATCCATCCCAGAAGATTCAATTAATCATTTGTCTGAAAGACATCTATGTGTGTAAGTCACTTTGTAAGTCACTCTGGAGAACAACGTCTGGCTGAATGACTGCAGTGTAATGTGTACGTGTGGTGTAGCGTAGTGTATGAATGTATTCACGTAAAGTACATTCAGACCGCTTTACTTTTCACATTTTGTTATGTCAACCTATGCTAAAATTGATTTAATGTGATATGCCAGGTTTTTATTTTTAATAAGTTTGCTGAAATTTCTGAAGTCCTGTTTTTGCTTTGTCATTATGGGGTATTGAGGGTAGATTGATGAGTGGAAAAAATTAATTTAAACTATACTTACATACGGCTGTGACAAAGTATGAAAAAAGTGAGTTGTACAAAACGCTCTGAATGCGGTGTGTGTGTAGTACATGTTCATGTAGAGTATGTGATTGTGAGTGTAACATCGGCTGCATCTCTGCCCACAGTGGATATGACATTGCGAGTGGGAAATTGATGAATTAACATACATCTCCAGATCTGGTAGTGTAAATTTTACATCAAAATTCCACACGACCATCTGGTTTCCTGGGCAACATGATTCCGTGGCACAGAGTTACATCTTTGGAGGAGTGGAAAATATTATCCCTCCCTATCGCCGGGAGGGACGAGAACACGTCCGCTGACGTGTCATTTACTGCAGACCACAGCTGCTGCGTGTGACATATAATATAACTTTTGTAACATGACCTTTGACCCCTGCTTGCCCACAGGCTCGCAATGTATGGGAGGGGGTGGTGGGAATGCAGCCCCGTGCACGTTGCCCTGTGTGTCCTTCCGTGAGCCTCACAACAACTGCGGCCCATCCCTGGAGCGGTCTATCTTCACCCCCGCTGAAACTCGAGCGGGCCGTCCAGCCAGGGCACACCATTCAGCCCATCCATCCTGCAGGGAACAGACCCGCATCAAATAATCATCACAAATTATTATTGCCCCGTTTTAACGCCATCGTTGAGGTCCATAAAATTTGATCGTGAAAAAGTGCGGTCGTGCTAAATCAGGGCTCAAGAAAATCATCATTCAAACTGACCAATGTTGACCTGACGTCCTAAAACACCCCTATTTTCTCCCTAATTGACCCGTTTTTTGTACATTTACCTTCTGGCAAGTAAAATACCTTTGAATGAAAGAATTCCATGAATAAATTGTTGTTGTTACAGCAGAAATTAAAACACAAATCCATTTCCATAAGGTCCAATGACTCATTGTGTTATATCTGAATGAGTGTTAAATTGGGGTTTCACTGTACTTATTTTAGCTCAGGGACTTTGAGGGACAACACATATCAGAACTTCCTGTTAGCTCATGCTTTTACTTATGTAACCAACACAGGAATTAATTAGATCTGATTGGTTAATTTTGATAAGTTCATGACCTCATGATTCAGACCACAGGAAAAACATGACTGAAAAAAGCTCTAAAATTAAGCTGGAACAATTTGTGGAAACAAAAAAAAAATGAAGCAGTCATCCAAGAAGCATTGAAATTTTTATAATCATATCTAATTTTGCTTTTGGATTGGGAAAATTTGGTTTTCATGACCACACCCCCCCCCCAAAAAAAAAAAAAAAAAAGCTGGATGGAACTACCATGTGTCACCTGTAGCTGAACCTTACGACTGCCTTAAAAAAGTCACTGCTTGACTTGGTTGGCTTTTTCATGGGAGTTTATGAACAGCATTTTTACTCTTGATTTTTTTTATCCCTGTACGTTTCCATCTGACGGCACATTTTGAGTCACAGCATATTACACTGAAAACTTCCAGGGATCTCCAGGCATCTAAAGAAAACATTTCAGGTATGTACTTTGAACCGAGTCTAGTAGAGAAGGATTTGTAGAGCAAAGGTTTTTATATTTTTGCATTTGACTGTCACGCTGAACGCATCCAAAAATAAATTCTTACCTTTGGCTCCTGACGGCTCATGGTGAGTTCAGTCGAAACCATTTTCATGCCATGTCACAAAGCCAGCTGATGCTCAAAGACTTCCTGATCGTGCCAGAAGACTAAAACGGATTATGAGATTGGCTGAGAAAATGGTGTCCATCACCGCCAGCGTGTCATGAGCAGAAGCCAAGCATGTGCTGGATGACTGCATTTACATCATGTCCGCAAAGCCCACAACTACAGTCAGCTCCACAATTACTGGCATCCTTTTACATCATGTCCGCAAAGCCCACAACTACAGTCAGCTCCACAATTACCGGCATCCTTTTACATCATGTCCGCAAAGCCCACAACTACAGTCAGCTCCACAATTACCGGCATCCTTTTACATCATGTCCGCAAAGCCCACAACTACAGTCAGCTCCACAATTACCGGCATCCTTTTACATCATGTCCGCAAAGCCCACAACTACAGTCAGCTCCACAATTACTGGCATCCTTTTACATCATGTCCGCAAAGCCCACAACTACAGTCAGCTCCACAATTACTGGCATCCTTTTACATCATGTCCGCAAAGCCCACAACTACAGTCAGCTCCACAATTACCGGCATCCTTTTACATCATGTCCGCAAAGCCCACAACTACAGTCAGCTCCACAATTACCGGCATCCTTTTACATCATGTCCGCAAAGCCCACAACTACAGTCAGCTCCACAATTACTGGCATCCTTTTACATCATGTCCGCAAAGCCCACAACTACAGTCAGCTCCACAATTACTGGCATCCTTTTACATCATGTCCGCAAAGCCCACAACTACAGTCAGCTCCACAATTACTGGCATCCTTTTACATCATGTCCGCAAAGCCCACAACTACAGTCAGCTCCACAATTACCGGCATCCTTTTACATCATGTCCGCAAAGCCCACAACTACAGTCAGCTCCACAATTACCGGCATCCTTTTACATCATGTCCGCAAAGCCCACAACTACAGTCAGCTCCACAATTACCGGCATCCTTTTACATCATGTCCGCAAAGCCCACAACTACAGTCAGCTCCACAATTACTGGCATCCTTTTACATCATGTCCGCAAAGCCCACAACTACAGTCAGCTCCACAATTACTGGCATCCTTTTACATCATGTCCGCAAAGCCCACAACTACAGTCAGCTCCACAATTACCGGCATCCTTTTACATCCTTCATGAAAATGCACAAAAAAAGGCTGTAGTAAGTAAACAGCACAAATAACCAGCTATACTTTCGACTTTCGACTTTTATACTTTATGACTTCAGACATATTGGAAAACTATATTCTTTTATACTAATGCAATACTTCTAAACTTCCTTTTAACGCATAATATGATTTTTTTGGCTCAAAAATGTATTTTTCAAATGTATTGGTACACCTTAATACTATAGAATAAAGTTACTTCTGGAATACAATTTTGCTTGCTTTTGCAGTCTTGAGGAACTACTTTATGGCCCTCTGTGACTTCCTGTTTCCCTAGGGTACAAAAAGGAGGTAACACCTACATGAAATCCTTTTGACATCCATCACCATGGGGAAAGAAAAAGAAACTGGCAACGCAAAAAAGAGAAATGATTATTGACCTTCACAAATCAGGTAATGGGTATGAAAGATACACAGAAAAGTCAGACATTATTTGTATTTGTCCACACATGCCCTCACAGGCACAGGTACACAAACTGACAGATTCCTGTTTTGCCACCTGCTGTTTCATTGTTTGACTGGCAGAGAAAGACAATCTGTTCTAATTCTGATATTGCCCATTAGAAATGAAGGGGCCGTCTTTTGGTTGGCATTGGATCTGGATATCAGAGGTGCGCTGTCCTTTTCTCAAACAAACAAACAAAAGAACAGCCATGAAAAGGACAGAGGACAGAACAGAATCAGAGGGGAAGAGGATGAAAAACAAAAGCTTTGATAAAAAAAAACTTGAATGGCAGCCCTCTCCTTTTTCACTACCTCACTTTTTTTCTTCTCAAAGAAGATGTATGTTTTTTTTCACCTTCTGTCCTCAAACAGGCTGAATGTGTGACTGTGTGACTGGAGCTTGGCGTGCCGTGCCAGCTGCAGTCCCAGGGGGCCACAGGCAATCCTTTGCTGGGGATCTCAGACTGAAACCCCTCTCATGTTTGTCAGGATGCTCCGCTCTCTGAGGCTGGCGGTGATGGGCAGGCGGCCACAGCTGAGTGAGACATGACCGGATCATCCAGAAGCGTCTTCCCTCTCCTTCCCTCTCCCTCCTCAGCTGTGTGCTTTGGCACAAAATGGCCGCCATGCATGAGCCAGGTGAGTGCCGCTCAACCTTCCTGCACAGCCATGAAATCAGAGGTGAACTTTAACAGACAGAAAAGGCAGCAACCAACTGCCTGGGGCCCCCGAGGGCAACATGAGTGTCTGTCAGAGGGCCCCCCAACAGTCTTTGGTGTTGCCTCTATGCCTAGCCCCCCCCCCCACCCCCAGAGTTTAAGTGATCCAGTATTTACCTTCCTCTCCACCTCAACTGGTCTGTGGTAATGATTCTGGCACAAAATGGCTGCTGGGCAGCTCATTGATGGTGGTTGAGTTTTTCCTGTGTGGGAACTGACCCTGCAGCCTCTGAGGTGTGAGTCCAGCTCCTTAACCCTTATGCTACACTGCCACCCCAATGTTATTCTGTTCCTTATACATGGATCAAACCATGGAGCACAGCGCTGAGATGTAAGACGCAGCAGCACTGAATGAATGCAGGCCTTAGATTCCCCCAGAGAACGGGGGGAAGGGAGGGGTTATCTCCTCAGCCCCGCTGCAAAACACAGCCCTTAAAAGCATACTGTTAAACAGAGGGCTCCGATGACACGCATCAGCAGGAGGGCCTGTTTTTGGTAGTGTGGGGGGTGAAGCTTTACCCCTTTCACCCCCACGCCCCACACCCCCCTAGAGGGCTGATCCGGTGGTGCAGGATCAGAGCCGCTGAGTGAGAAGCATGCCATGCCACACTGAATGAGTGAGAGAGGCCGGACCTGTGTCTCTCTGCCGCCTGTGGGCTTGGAGGAAGGCCTGGGAGCCTGCGGCTCTCTCAGGGAGTGATTGGCAGCTGCTGAAGAGAGCTAAAATGGCACCATATCCCAAAGCACGCTTAGAGCCAGAATGGCAGTGTCCTCCAAAACCCATCACTGTCACAGAGCTGGATAAGCAGTGTCCTCCAAAACCCATCACAGTCACAGAGCCGGAATGGCAGCACCTTCCAGGGCGCATCACAGTCACAGAGCCGGAATGGCGGCATAGTCCAAGGCACATCACTCTGAAGGCTGAGGAACATTTCTGCCTGAATAAGGATTGTGTTGATGTTCACGTCCATCCCCAACCTTAGCCTGACATATAGAAAACGAGATGGGTTTCTAGCCCCAGTCATAAAAGGATAGGGGTTTGCTGGATTCTGCAGTCTAATGACTATTTAGGTCTAAGGGAAGTGTTGGCCAGCCCTGAGAGGGAGTGAAATTTATATTTGTGTTCATTGCGTTGTGTGGGACACATAGCTCAGCAGGGGGCGTGAGCTCTCAAATTTGTAAATTCCCCGTCAGTCCCCCCTGCTCCTGCGCCTCTCCATCTTTGGGGGTGGGGGGGGGATAATTACATATGTATTGTTACCTCTGCCACTAATGCCTTTAATGTGTTTTCAAATCCAAACAAAAAAAAAAAACAAACAAAAACAAAAAACAAAATTGATGCAAACCGCACTGCTATTCAGATGAGACACAGATTCACAGTATGAGAATGTCACTTGGGCTAATTGGTTGCAAGGGAAACCTGGCTGGATGGTAATGATTTTATGATTATGAGCACATAAGACAAGCATCGCCTTGGACTGCTCTAGGAGTGTCCATGATTCCCCCTCTGCTTGGATGAGATAAAAATATCTGCGCAGTCAATTGAGAGAGAGAGAGAGAGTGAGAGAGAGAGGGAGGGGGAGAAAAAGCAAGAAGAGGAGAGAGAGAGAGAGGGAGGGAGAGAGAGAGAGAGAGAGAGAGAGAGACAGGGGAGAGAGAGAGAGAGAGAGAGAAAGCAAGAAGAGGAGAGAGAGAGAGAGAGAGAGAGGGGGGGAGAGAGAGAGAGAGAGAGAAAGGGGGAGGGAAAGAGAGAGAGAGAGAGAGGGGGTGAGCCTTTCTTTTCTCTCTCCCTTCCCTCCTTTCTCGAGAGGGAGAGAGAGGAGAGAGAGAGAGGAGGTAGAGAGAGAGAGAAAGCTTTCTCTCATCTAGAGAGAGAGAGAGATGGAGGGGAGAGAGAGAGGGGAGAGAGAGGAGCAAGAATGGAGAGAGAGAGAGAGAGGGGAGAGATCCTTTCTTTTCAAGAGGGGGGAGAGGGAGGGAGGGGAGAGAAAGAGAGAGTCTCTCTTTCTCTTTCGAGGAAGGGAGAGAGAGAGAGAAAGAGAGAGAGAGAGAGAGAGGAGGGAGAGGGTCTCTCTCCCTGAGAGAGAGAGAGAGAAAGAGAGAGAGAGAAAGCAAGAATGGGAGAGAGAGGGAGAGGGGGAGAGAGAGAGAGAAAGCAAGAAGGGGAGAGAGAGAGAGAGGGGAGAGAGAGAGAGGAAGGGAGGGGAGAGACAGCGAGAAAGAGAGAAAGAGAGAGAGAGAGGGAGAGGGAGAAGGACAGAGAGAGAGAGAGGGAGGGAGGGGGAGAGAGAGAGAAAGAGAGAAGGAGAGAAAGAGAGAGAGAGCAGTGAGCATGAAATCTATCACCACACGTCTCCATGCGGGCGCCCATCAAGCTGCTATGCTTTTCTAGCAGTAAAAAGTCTCATTAACCTTAATTGCAGTCGTTTGGCAGTGCCAGGCCTCCAATGCTTCTTCGGAAATGTTGGGATGTCTGGAAACACGTTATTGTCCTTGAGATGCTCTGTACTCTGCAGTTTATTCCGTGCTCACGCTTTTGGTAAAGGAGCAGAGAGAAAAACTATTCCATGCAAAAGGTTTCAGCTTTGAACTGAAGACTACACAGACTGATGTGAGCTTATCGCATTATCTTCCTCCTGGGTGCTAAAGTTACCTGACTGGTTTTACCTGTAAGTATGACAAGGAAAATACATGTACACACAAACACACAACCAGGCACATACACAGTCTCACACATGTAGGCACACACACACACACACACACACACACACACACACACACACACAGTACCCCCGGGGCCCGCCCATCCAGAAATTTGGCCCTCCCTGGAGAAATCATTAGAATCCAATCGTCAGGGCCCGCCCATAAAAATCAAACTTACTTTCTTCTGGCGCCAGGACTATCACACACACAGTATCTCTCTCTCATACACACACACATAGTATTTCTATCTCTTTCTGACACACACATGCACACAGTATCAAAAACACACAGAATCACACATACCCACAGTCTCTCTTTCTCACACACACACACACACACACACACACACACACACACACACACAGAAAGCCATGCTGTGTTTGCCGTCCTTGTTACAGTCACTTACGGTTATAACTTCACCATCTGCTGCCCCTGCCACATTAGAGCTTCACTGCCCCCCCACCCCACCCCACCCCATCCCACCCCACCAACTCAAGTTAGCTTCATTCAGAGGGCGGATAAAGAAATCTAGCTGTAACAGCTGGAGGCTTCATCATCGGTCAGCTCATCTGCAGGTCATTACTCCCACTTCACATTATAAAAGGGGTGAAAGGAGGGGTCAGAGGAGTACAACGATCAAGGAACTGGGCTTTGCAACTCAGAGGCTGCAGGTTCAACTCCCAGGCAGAGCAATGCAGCAGAAAGCTTCAATTTGTTTGGTCTAGAAAGTAATTTCACACACAGTGGGAACAGACAGGGATTTGTCTGCAGAAGTTAATGGAACTTTCTATTTTGATGCATGTAATAATATAGATACCAAAGCAATTTTAATAAAAGGTGGGTCAGTTTTCCAGTATAATAAATGGTTTCACCAATAATTAACTCATTCATTATGTGAGTCATATTGGAGTTAACCACTAAACAGGGCATACCCAGAGTTCTGCTCACCTACCTGAGATAAAAACACCTGAGATAACACCAAGGACATGAGCGTCTTTTGTAACATGTGAAACTGTAAAGACCCTACATACAGAGAGTTACAGTGAGGTAACAGTGAGGACTGTAAGTGTGTATTGACCCAGGAAAGGTCTGCCAAGGTCTTCTGGCAAAGTGTAGTAATCAGTATATTATGGAAGACAGACACTGTGTTTGTGTGTGTTGTACCACACTAGTTTACAGTGTGGCAGGTTGTAAAATGCAGAGAGAGAAAGACAGACTTTAAGGTCTCCCTTACAGCACAAACAAAGCAAGATCTATACGTTAACATATTTTCATACACAATTCAGCCATGCACAAAAAATAAATCTCTACATAAAAAATGAAATATAGAACAGCACCAAATCTGAGTATATAACCATAGACAAGTAAAAATAAATGATGGAAATGCATACAGACATATGGAGATCAAGCAAGAGAAAGAGAGAGCGATAGAACACTTGTTTGTGAATTGAAGAATTTATGGATCCACTGGTAAACAGAACTATCAGCATTTCAGTGCATGCACAAAGACACAGTCGAAACACAAACAACAGGTACACAGGGAAGGATTGATGGCCCGTAAGTTATGATTATATGAGAATATGCTAGGCCATGTTTTTGTAAGACAGTCTCTACCAGTGTGCCGCCAGGAATTTCACCCTCCAGCAAACACGTATAAAGTTTGGTGGCAGCGTTTCCGGGAAATGGGAAGTCTAATGCTTGGAGCAAATTGTGCTGCTCAGGGCGGCACAATGTTTCTGAGTCAGAGTCAGGATTCAGCTTTGGGCTTTAGCACCACTGCACTGCACCAGAACCACTGCTCTGGGTGCTAAGGGTTAGTTTCATCACTCCGTGTGTGTTTGTGTGAGCGTGTGCATATGTGTGTGTATGTGCTCCTGTCTGCATGTGTGTGTGTGCGCACCTGTGTGTGTTATAATGGGCTTTACAGTGACAGTGACCCAGCAGTCATTATAATGGGCTTTAGTGTGACAGTGACCCAGCAGCCATTATAACAGGCTTTAGTGTGACAGTGACCCAGCAGCCACTATAACGGGCTTTAGTGTGACAGTGACCCAGCAGCCACTATAACGGGCTTTAGTGTGACAGTGACCCAGCAGTCATTATAACGGGCTTTAGTGTGACAGTGACCCAGCAGTCATTATAATGGGCTTTAGTGTAACAGTGACCCAGCAGCCACTATAACGGGCTTTAGTGTGACAGTGACCCAGCAGTCATTATAAGGGCTTTAGTGTGATAGTGACCCAGCAATCATTATAGCGAGCTTTAGTGTGACATTGACCCAGCAGTCATTATAACAGGCTTTAGTGTGACAGTGACCCAGCAATCATTATAAGGGCTTTAGTGTGACAGTGACCCAGCAATCATTATAGCGAGCTTTAGTGTGACATTGACACAGCAGTCATTATAACGAGCTTTAGTGTGACAGGGCAGTGCGGCTGCAAAATGCTGTCTTTGAGAAGATGGGACCTGTGGAAGCAGCCATCCTTACCTTATGCTTATGGGTGCAGGAAATGGGAAGCTGATATAGCGAAATATGTTCAGATACATGTATGCATTTATTTATGGTTTATTTGAGTTCAGGCAGGGGCAAATACATGAACACTCTCCACACACATTACCTAGATCGGCTTTTATATCATTATGATAGTTTAGTGTTCCAAGATATTGACCTATTATACAAATAATTGAGGTTTATAGATAGCATGCAGTATGTCTGACAAATAATAGCTTTGTGTCATATTTCTAAAGTCCATATATTTATTTTTACATGTAAAATATATTGTAATGGGATGCATTTCAATAAGAGAATCTCAAGTGTCCTTTCAGATTATATTATGCATTTATTGATTTTTTTCCTCCCTTTTTTGTGACCCTCTTTGGATATCCATAAGGGATTTTCTGCCCCTGTCTGTCAGATAAAGGCAATGTTGATTGTCAGCCAATCTTTCCGGGGTGCAGGGGAAGGCTATTTACTTGCACAGAAAAACTCAACCCATATCTCTCCCTCTGCCCATCTCTCTCTCCATCTTTCTAAGTACACCTGTCGGCCAAAGGAACACGTGTAACAGAGAGAGAACTGATATCCAATCAAATGTTTCCTTTGACAAATGTTCATTTGAAATGTGTTAATTGTTTCTTCAAAGGTACAGCGCTTATTCTGCAGCTTATTGTTCGGTACGTTTCCAGGAATGAAACTATGAATGTAGGAGCAACTGTTCCATTCTATGGGGTCCCCACAGTGACCTGGCCTCGTTCACTCTGTAGGTACAGAATGCCACTATATTTTAAGACCTTTGGAAGCCACATTTATGACAATGGCACCAAAATGAATGAAAACAGTCCATGTGAGAGATGATGAGAGTGAATCGCTGGGCTCCAGGTTCAGCTGGGCGCAGGGACGTTGTGCTTTATGCTCTTTCTTTGAAGCACAGGTAGGACATGACAAAGAATATAATGATCTGTCATTATGAGGAAAGCAGGAAAAGGAAATGGTGTCTAATGCAGTGGAAATAAGGGGACAGATCAAAGGGCTGAGCACCCATGTGATCTGTGCGTTTGGGCTCCGTTTCCTGAAGGTGTGACCAGCACAATCACCTTCATTGGCATCAGTATGTCGCTGCGATGCTGGGGTGGGTGCAATAGCCTCAGTGAAGGGTCTCACAGAGCACGGCCCAACACAGTATCACAAACTATCAAAATAACGTCATTCATCTGTTATTTTCTAATTAATATTTTCTCTTTCTCACTCTCTTCTTCCATTCTTGTCTTTCTGTTTTTTTTATAAAGACCATAAAAAAGGACATAAAATCAGAGGGAAAATAACTAAGTAATTATTCTCAAAAGACTGCATTTGCCTCCAAATCTAGAAAACTGAATAACTCAAATTATTTCTGAAGTTGTCATTTCAGACAGAAAAATGTGATTAAAATAGGAATTAAGTTTTATATGCCTGCATCTGACACATCTGATATATAGTTTTTATTGGCTAAAGGAAAGGAACACATACATTTTCAACAATAGAGGAAATCCATTATTGTTCTCCCAGACATAAAAATCAATTCTAGAATGATTGCATGCAAGGGAAGGGAAGCATAATTTATTCACCTTTGGCCGGTGGAATGGGTAGAAACAACTCTCCTTTTTTGTTCTTTTTTTTTGACCTCGTTTGAGAACCTGCAAGGTATTCAAACATTCTCTTACTCGTCCAAACTGGCACAAACACAGCACGCTCTCAGAGTTTGCCTGCCTTTTAATTTGCATTTTAAGCACTCAGATAATGATGGTGGCGTATTGAATATTTAATTGTGCAACTGGATTAGGTGAAGCTTTCAATTTTTTCCTGTGCAATGGATTATGGGTCGGGAAGAGATTGTGCCATTTCACAATGCTGTCCCAACGGTACTACATAAAAATACAATGGTGCATATAATGTGAGTGTGTGTGTGTGTGTGCGCATGTGAGACATGCTGCTTGTGATATGTACCTTGATACCTTAACTTTTCTTTATGAGACAGAATTTTCAGCCCCTGAAAATGTACTGTATTCTATACATGTAGTTTTTTAAAATATATTCATGCCACAGACTGGCGTTTCTCTGCTCTATGGCAAAACTCCATTGAGTTACCTTGTTGTGGTCAACCTTATACATATAGTCCCTGCCTGTCTTTGCAAGACACTTGGGAGATGGACATTTTCACACAGTTATCTCATGTCTATTATGCAATATGGATACGGTTTCAAAGACTTGCCATTGTCTTGCGTTTGACCCATAAATTCACAGAGCTAAAATAAGGCATGACCCATATGAAGGTTCTTTAGCCTTTCCTAAGCTTGTGCTTTCCAAGATAACACAAATCAATCGCTGATCAGATGTTTGACCTCGTTCCTTCGAACAGATGTCCTTTGATGGCTTCTTTTTTTAAACCCCGATCGCATGCGCTAGCCGTGCGCGTCGCTAAGAGGCCCGCCATTAGCGAGACACAGCAGAATTCCAGGCATACATTCACGCTGCTTTCAAACACACCATGGCTAACTGTTTACATGACAGAAAACATACCGTGATAGAACACAGCTGCTAGAAGGAGGAGAGAGCTCTTATTCTGTGCTAATTATTCATGCAGGTGGATCTTCTTTCACAGAATCAATTCAGGTAAAGAACCTTGCTCAGGGTAGAACAGCTGGGCTCTACCTGGGAACTGCCCCTGGAAAGGGAGAGTGGAACTCATACTGTATTTGCTCTTATGTGCAAAGGCAAGCTGAAATGGTCCATGCAGTAGACAATACAACTTCACAGTGCACAGCATTATGGGTAGCTTGCAGCTGCTATTTTGACGTGCATCTCTAACGGGAGGCTGATGTCGTTATTTCTGTGTTGTCTGAGGGAACGAAGTTGATACAAATTTGAAAATGAACCCCGAGGGGAGAGAGTGTTTAACTTAAAATACCGAGCACACACAGACGCGGGCGCCCAACCAAACGCTATCGCTGAGTTTCACTTCATAAGCCTCTTAAAATGCCGCTGTGATACAGTCAGAAAGAACCATCTGCAAAAATATGATATTTCCATATCAGTTTCAGGCAGCATTCTGACATGTTTGGGTATCAGTTCAAACCATAGAGTCTCTTCTCTGCAAATGAGTAACACTGAATAAGACGAAGCGGCAGAAATAAATACACCTTGCGCTTCAACAGCGTATTTAGTGCTTCTCTCTGAAAGTTTTTTTATTAACATACATCTCAACAGAACTTCAGCATATGTTTTAGAGAAAAGGTTCTTGAGTGACTCTTTTTATAAACATTAAGGGACCTTTTTGGCACTATATAATGAATGAAACATGAAAGAGCAATTTGGTGATTTCAACAATAAGAGTCAACCGGTTTATTAATAGCTTCATAAAGTACCAAACATTTGATTATGGGCCAAGAGCATTCTATTATTATTATTATTATTATTATTATTATTGCTATTTAGAACCTTAAAGAGGGTTTGTGGGTTGAAAGCTTAAGCTGTAAGCCTGTAACTTGAGGTGTGTGTTTGGTGTGCAGTGGGCTAATGGTTGAGAGGTAAGACCGGTTGGGTGGGTTTAAAAAGCTGCAGTGTGTAGACCATCCTGCTCTCTGGATCTAAACACGGACCTGCTATGTCCACTCAGTCAGCTTTTATTATCAGGCTGTACGTATGAACTTTAGTGCTGACACAAATGCACATGGCTAGCAGCCATTTTGTCCATGTGCTCCTACACAGTTATGGTTCCATGGTGTAATGGTTAGCACTCTGGACTCTGAATCCAGCGATCCGAGTTCAAATCTCGGTGGGACCTTCCTATTAGAACATTTGACTTCTATATATGCAGTATTGTGCAAATAACAAAAAATTTAAACTCAGTCAACCTACTTTCCTAGAAGACAGAAATGCTCTTCAATGCAAGCGCAGGCACAGCCACGCCCTCTTCTCTGCCACAATACATTTTAGGTGTCCGAAAGACATGCCTGTCTGAAATGAGTGAGAAAATATATGGAAAATAACTTTATAAAATCAAATCTGCCTGTACTACCATGACAACAGTCCAGCTGCTGAGCCATCCAAACCCTTGGCCCAGGAGTTCATGGCAGTATATATTTTTACTAAATTTCAATGTTCAACCTTATTATAATGTGTAGTTTTGTTGTTGTTATGTATAGTTAGTTTTTTTTTCTCAGATGCACAAAAGCATTTGGGGTTTTCCATGCACAATATGACTTCCTCAGAAACCAAACATTTTGTTTAGAGGGGAAAAAATAAAAATGTGACATTAAAATGTGACATTATTATCACATATTAGTCATTACAGATTTAGTTTCGTCACCTTTAATTATGACCTCAGAATTACAGGCTCCTCGTTTACATTGGCTTAATTACGGACAGATACAGACACATATGCAGAAGTTGCGCAGATATGTTATGAGCCTAACATCTGTCAGGCACATAACTAAGACAGTGATTAACTTCTCACTGTAATGTGGAACTGATCTGTGCAATTTAGCAATTAGGTTTACTGACAAAACAGCGCAGCTTCTCTATTCCAAGGAGGAATAAACCATATGAATTTGGCAGAAAGCTAATAAAAAAAAACTGTTAGTTGTGATTGTACTCTATATAAAAGCACTGCCTTTGATTCAGGTCCAGAGATCGAAACCTGCATAATGAAACTCACCAGAGCAGCATATCACAAATAGAAAATAAAATATGATATAATAAAGTAAAATGAGGGAATGGAAAACCCTGCAGAACATGTTACAAGTTTGTCAACAACAAAGATTATTTATGTTCTATTCTCCAGTTAATGGAGGTCTGGGGAAATAACGTGCGAACGGAGCTGAAATAGAAACAGTAACGAGTTAGACACCCTTGACACAATTTGCTAATTTGCTGTCACAACAGTAATGAAGCCCGGCTGGAGAAACAGGACCGCATACCCGTCAGGGTAAATTGCACAAGAAAAATAAAGGGAGTATGCAAACAAACCAGAGTGCACACAAATCTACCCCTGGAGACAATCATCTTAATTGTTAGCAGGTACCAAACTATCGAGAGACAAGATGTAAACTAAACTTCTTCAGTTGTCATTGTAAAATATCATTCTTATTATTATCATATCTTTGAAGTTTTCGAATCTATTTATGCAGGTAATTTTTTTTATGGAATACGTTTGTTCATTACCTGTGTTTGCAGATATCTGCGAAAGTTCATCAGATCAAGTGCTGGAAGTTGAGGAGGTCATTGAGCTGTTCATGCACAGGTTTGAATCAGGGCCGGTTTAAAGCCCTGCACAGGTTTGAATCAGGGCTGGTTTAAAGCCCTGCACAGGTTTGAATCAGGGCCGGTTTAAAGCCCTGCACAGGTTTGAATCAGGGCCGGTTTAAAGCCCTGCACAGGTTTGAATCAGGGCCGGTTTAAAGCCCTGCACAGGTTTGAATCAGGGCCGGTTTAAAGCCCTGCACAGGTTTGAATCAGGGCCGGTTAAAGCCCTGCACAGGTTTGAATCAGGGCCGGTTTAAAGCCCTGCACAGGTTTGAATCAGGGCCGGTTTAAAGCCCTGCACAGGTTTGAATCAGGGCCGGTTTAAAGCCCTGCACAGGTTTGAATCAGGGCCGGTTTAAAGCCCTGCACAGGTTTGAATCAGGGCCGGTTTAAAGCCCTGCACAGGTTTGAATCAGGGCCGGTTTAAAGCCCTGCACAGGTTTGAATCAGGGCCGGTTTAAAGCCCTGCACAGGTTTGAATCAGGGCTGGTTTAAAGCCCTGCACAGGTTTGAATCAGGGTTCAATACTTTTTTTACCAAGACAGAACAGACAGTGTTTTACTCCAAGTGTGGCTACACACCAAACCACAGTATGAGACGTTTTTATGACAACCAACTCATCTTAATTACTCTGTGATCTTTCTCGTGACTGAATCAACAACATCAAGAGAAAGATGTTCATCTGGGGAGACATCTGCCAAAATTGTAATACATTACATGCTCATTTTTTACTTATACAACCCCCCCAACACCACCAAACCCCATTAAATCTGTTTCTTGCTGATAACAGTTATTATCAAATGCTCAAATCAAAGTTTGGTTATAATAAATAAATAAATAATTTTTATAATCCTGAAGAGTCAGGAGGGTTGAGCGTGGGACACCATTTGATGACAGTGCTGTCAGAATCTTATCTTGAAGACTGGCAATCCTGTGGGGGGGGGGGGGGGGGGGGTTCTTTTCCACAGTCAACACAGAGGATAATCCTGCAGAGGTTTCTGCCAGGTTCTCTTTTCCAAAAAGCACACTTTTCTTCTTCACACAGCGTGACTGGGATTATAGCAAAAGGAAAGCCTAAATTTAGCCCAATTGAACATGTCTCTTTCTCTGTCTCCCTTCCTTTCAATCTCTCTTTTCTCTTTCTCTCATTGCACCAGGAATTCATAGGCATGTGTATAAAAGCCTCGCTATCCTGGCTTCAGTAAAACATTCTCTTGCGTCCTCTTAACTAGTTGAAATGAAGTTTCGTGAACCCCCATTAGGGCGGAGCTACACTCAGCTGTCAATCACTGACTTGTTTGAACCAATCACAAATGTTTTTCTTTACAGCCAATGCAGTGTTTATTTACGGAAACTAAATAAACAAAGTGTATAATAACAATAATAATAACACATCTTCTTATGTAGCATAGACGTAGCTCAGTGTGCTGTAATGAAAAGTATTAAAAATATATATATATTGTGTATGTATGTGTGTGTGTTTACATGTATTTGTGTGCATGTGTGTGTGAATAATGTACTGAGCCTAAAGGGAATTAATTTAAAACACTTAAAGTCCATGAATAATAGATTTATAATTCATTACAAAATGAGCAGAGAATTTATTTAAACAAAACGTGTTATAGAATCACAGAGGCTGATGTGATAGATGTTTACTAACTGATATTATTAACGCAAATATCGATCTCTCTCCTCAAATTAATTCTGAGGGTTGTGTGTCAGGATATTGCATGAATATTTAATCAGCTGGGGAAATAGTGAAAGCTGTTGCACAGAGGGGTTTTCTAGTTAAGGTACTTTGGAACTGACAAGCAGTTTGTTTCTGTCATAGACAGATTCTGAAGATTCACCAGCATTCAATTATAAATCTGTGGCAAAAATAACTAGGTGACTCATTGTGTTAAGACACTGCTCCAGTGTGTGGATGGGCCCCAGGGACTGCATCCTGTTAAGGCACTGTTCCAGTGTGTGGATGGACCCCACAGTCTGCATCCTGTTAAGGCACTGTTCCAGTGTGTGGATGGACCCCACAGTCTGCATCCTGTTAAGACACTGCTCCAGTGTGTGGATGGGCCCACGGTCTGCATCCTGTTAAGGCACTGCTCCAGTGTGTGGATGGGCCCACGGTCTGCATCCTGTTAAGGCACTGCTCCAGTGTGTGGATGGACCCCATGGTCTGCATCCTGTTAAGGCACTGCTCCAGTGTGTGGATGGGCCCCATGGACTGCATCCTGTTAAGGCACTGTTCCAGTGTGTGGATGGACCCCATGGACTGCATCCTGTTAAGGCACTGCTCCAGTGTGTGGATGGGCACCATAGTCTGCATCCTGTTAAGGCACTGCTCCAGTGTGTGGATGAGCCCCACAGTCTGCATCCTGTTAAGGCACTGCTCCAGTGTGTGGATGGGCCCACGGTCTGCATCCTGTTAAGGCACTGCTCCAGTGATTGGATGGGCCCCATGGTCTGCATCCTGTTAAGGCACTGCTCCAGTGTGTGGATGGGCCCCATGGACTGCATCCTGTTAAGGCACTGCTCCAGTGTGTGGATGAGCCCCACAGTCTGCATCCTGTTAAGACACTGCTCCAGTGTGTGGATGGGCCCCACAGTCTGCATCCTGTTAAGGCACTGCTCCAGTGTGTGGATGGGCCCCATGGTCTGCATCCTGTTAAGGCACTGCTCCAGTGTGTGGATGGGCCCCATGGTCTGCATCCTGTTAAGGCACTGCTCCAGTGTGTGGATGGGCCCCATGGTCTGCATCCTGTTAAGGCACTGCTCCAGTGTGTGGATGGGTCCCATGGTCTGCATCCTGTTAAGGCACTGCTCCAGTGTGTGGATGGGCCCCATGGTCTGCATCCTGTTAAGGCACTGCTCCAGTGTGTGGATGGACCCCATGGTCTGCATCCTGTTAAGGCACTGCTCCAGTGTGTGGATGGGCCCCAGGGACTGCATCCTGTTAAGGCACTGTTCCAGTGTGTGGATGGACCCCACAGTCTGCATCCTGTTAAGGCACTGTTCCAGTGTGTGGATGGACCCCACAGTCTGCATCCTGTTAAGACACTGCTCCAGTGTGTGGATGGGCCCACGGTCTGCATCCTGTTAAGGCACTGCTCCAGTGTGTGGATGGGCCCCATGGACTGCATCCTGTTAAGGCACTGCTCCAGTGTTTGGATGGGCACCACAGTCTGCATCCTGTTAAGGCACTGCTCCAGTGTGTGGATGAGCCCCACAGTCTGCATCCTGTTAAGGCACTGCTCCAGTGTGTGGATGGGCCCACGGTCTGCATCCTGTTAAGGCACTGCTCCAGTGATTGGATGGGCCCCATGGTCTGCATCCTGTTAAGGCACTGCTCCAGTGTGTGGATGGGCCCCATGGACTGCATCCTGTTAAGGCACTGCTCCAGTGTGTGGATGAGCCCCACAGTCTGCATCCTGTTAAGGCACTGCTCCAGTGTGTGGATGGGCCCCACAGTCTGCATCCTGTTAAGGCACTGCTCCAGTGTGTGGATGGGCCCCATGGTCTGCATCCTATTAAGGCACTGCTCCAGTGTGTGGATGGGCCCCATGGTCTGCATCCTGTTAAGGCACTGCTCCAGTGTGTGGATGGGCCCCATGGTCTGCATCCTGTTAAGGCACTGCTCCAGTGTGTGGATGGGCCCCATGGTCTGCATCCTGTTAAGGCACTGCTCCAGTGTGTGGATGGGCCCCATGGACTGCATCCTGTTAAGGCACTGCTCCAGTGTGTGGATGAGCCCCACAGTCTGCATCCTGTTAAGGCACTGTTCCAGTGTGTGGATGGACCCCACAGTCTGCATCCTGTTAAGGCACTGCTCCAGTGTGTGGATGAGCCCCACAGTCTGCATCCTGTTAAGGCACTGCTCCAGTGTGTGGATGGACCCCATGGTCTGCATCCTGTTAAGGCACTGTTCCAGTGTGTGGATGGGCCCCACAGTCTGCATCCTGTTAAGGCACTGTTCCAGTGTGTGGATGGACCCCACAGTCTGCATCCTGTTAAGGCACTGCTCCAGTGTGTGGATGAGCCCCACAGTCTGCATCCTGTTAAGGCACTGCTCCAGTGTGTGGATGGGCCCACGGTCTGCATCCTGTTAAGGCACTGCTCCAGTGTGTGGATGGGCCCCACGGTCTGCATCCTGTTAAGGCACTGTTCCAGTGTGTGGATGGGCCCCACAGTCTGCATCCTGTTAAGGCACTGCTCCAGTGTGTGGATGGGCCCCACAGTCTGCATCCTGTTAAGGCACTGCTCCAGTGTGTGGATGGGCCCCACGATCTGCATCCTGTTAAGGCACTGCTCCAGTGTGTGGATGGGCCCCACAGTCTGCATCCTGTTAAGACACTGCTCCAGTGTGTGGATGGGCCCCACAGTTTGCATCCTGTTAAGGCACTGCTCCAGTGTGTGGATGGGCCCCATGGTCTGCATCCTGTTAAGGCACTGCTCCAGTGTGTGGATGGGCCCCATGGTCTGCATCCTGTTAAGGCACTGCTCCAGTGTGTGGATGGACCCCATGGTCTGCATCCTGTTAAGGCACTGTTCCAGTGTGTGGATGGGCCCCATGGTCTGCATCCTGTTAAGGCACTGCTCCAGTGTGTGGATGGACCCCATGGTCTGCATCCTGTTAAGGCACTGCTCCAGTGTGTGGATGGACCCCATGGTCTGCATCCTGTTAAGGCACTGCTCCAGTGTGTGGATGGGCCCAACAGTCTGCATCCTGTTAAGACACTGCTCCAGTGTGTGGATGGGCCCCACAGTCTGCATCCTGTTAAGGCACTGCTTGTCCCGTTCAGGCGCTTGCTTGCTGGTCTGTTATGGTGGCCAGCTTTATGGCATCATTCAGAAAGGACAGTGAAATTATTGTGTTATATGTGTTGGGAGGTTGAGGTAGTGGTGTATCTGTGTGGGTATAATGGACGGGGGGAGGGTGCACCAAATCACCGTAGTAACAAGACTCTATTCTAATCCTGGGCAATAGTACTCCCTATTTATCAACCAAATTAGCAGTCAGATTTAAGAAGATAAAAATAAGTGAACAAAAGAAACTTCTGAAAAATCTGATTTCTGGTCACATGGTAATCCACAGAGAAAGGAAAAAACTGTATGCGATATCCCTCACACGGTCCTACAAATGCACAATTTGACCAGCATCACTCATAAGACTGATATGTAAAACTTCCCAGAGCCTGATGAAATTTGTATAAAAACACAGCAGCACAGAATGCCTTCATTCACATTCCACAGCAATGTTTCTGTGCCTTGTGATGTGGAAAAAAAAGGCTGCAGTGGTATTTGCGAGTGATCTGCAAAATGTGTTTTCCTAAGCCAAAAATTTGTATTATTCTGGATATGAGACATGGTGATGAACTAATAGGAACAGCAGACAAAGAAGTGCAAAGAAAATACAAGCAGTTTCAAAATCTCAGGCACTACCCCTTATGGAAATGAAATGTTGGAATGTACTTACGTAGAATAGGCCGGTACCCAATCAAACAAATTTAGCCCAAATGCTGGAATGTACTTACGTAGAGTAGGCCGGTACCCAATCAAACAAATTTAGCCCAAATGTTGGAATGTACTTACGTAGAGTAGGCCGGTACCCAATCAAACAAATTTAGCCCAAATGTTGGAATGTACTTACGTAGAGTAGGCCGGTACCCAATCAAACAAATTTAGCCCAAATGTTGGAATGTACTTACGTAGAGTAGGCCGGGACCCAATCAAACAAATTTAGCCCAAATGTTGGAATATACTTACGTAGAGTAGGCCGGGACCCAATCAAAACAAATTTAGCCCAAATGTTGGAATGTACTTACGTAGAGTAGGCCGGTAACCAATCAAACAAATTTAGCCCAAATGTTGGAATGTACTTACGTAGAGTAGGCCGGTAACCAATCAAACAAATTTAGCCCAAATGTTGGAATGTACTTACGTAGAGTAGGCCGGTAACCAATCAAACAAATTTAGCCCAAATGTTGGAATGTACTTACGTAGAGTAGGCCGGTAACCAATCAAACAAATTTAGCCCAAATGTTGGAATGTACTTACGTAGAGTAAGCCGGGACCCAATCAAACAAATTTAGCCCAAATGTTGGAATGTACTTACGTAGAGTAGGCCGGGACCCAATCAAACAAATTTAGCCCAAATGTTGGAATGTACTTACGTAGAGTAGGCCGGTACCCAATCAAACAAATTTAGCCCAAATCTGATCGCTGCTATTTTATATCTGATTATAATCTGACTAAAAACTGATGAATTTATGGAATAGAATAAAGTCCAGAGGATGATGACCCTTGTGGTTAAAGTGGCTGGTTATGGAGGTGTAATTGAACAGGGCGATTTGTCTCTGCATGCACCTGTGAAAAGCCTGTAGGTAGGCAACCGTCAGCCTCATCCCCAGCCTGTGTTGTAATCAGCCTCTAAAATATTCATTCGATGTTTGAACTCTGATCAAAGGCCACTTTTCCCGAGGTGACTTTTCCAAAGGTGTTTGCATTCTTACAGCTCTCACCATTTCACCACAAAAACAGCGTGTCTCTCTGCAGAGCAAATTAATGATGAGCCCATTGGTCCTCCTTCCTCTGAGAATGGGAATGGATTTGAACCCTGCAGACCTCACCCTTACACAGGCCAATGAGATCATATAGGATTATATTTCTCCACAGTATTTGTTTAGGGACCTCCTCAACATTTTAATAGCCCTAACTTGTGTTGCAAAGGTGAAAATAGAGTGTATCACCTTGTGTAATTAATGCGCTCAGGTGCCATGCGTGAAAAGTCACATGGTCACTGAGAAAAGCATTTACATTTCCAACCTGCTGCAAACGAACTTTGCCCTGACGCAGGTGTCACACAATCAAGCTTCTACAATAAATGATACACCAATTGTACTAATTTATTTCTGCATTATTGTGTATGATAAGAAATGTGTTGCCTTACTCTACAAATTATTAAACTTGCAGTGATTTAGAGGTCAGGTGTGAAAGAAAAAAAAAGGATGGTTATTATGTCAGAAAGCAAATAATTTCCCTGAAGCTTCACACTTGCAGCAATAGACTATTGAAACACATTGGAGTGAGTTGAGACAAGGGCCAGGATTCAATCAACATTTCTCCTTAACTAATATTATTTATTAATACTTACAGTTATTAAGGTATTTTATGCCTGTGCTCTACAAGAAAAGTTTAATTAATTCTCATAATCGCTGAACCTGCCAAACAGTGTCACTGAAAAATAAAAATGAACACTTGCATCTAATTTCAAGCTAAAGGTAAGGACAAAATTAATTGAATCCCAGCGATAGTGTTAAAATAGGGTTTAAGTTTTAGTCACAGTGTTTTACTGATGCTACAAAACTGTTAAACTTTTACCAGTTTACCGTACCTTAGGTTCTGTTGAGATGACGACACTGTTTTAAGAAATGAAAACTGAAAATAATTTCTTCATCTTTGCTGCCTCTCTTTCAATTTCTCTTTCCAGTATGTCATTCCCTCGCGACCGTCTCCAGCTATGTTCCAAATGAATGTCGAAACGAACGTACCTTCAGGCGCTCAATAACAACCTTCCCGTCTTAGACCTGTCCAACAGGTAAGCATTTTCATTGCGCTCTGCCGGGAACCGTGCGATCACCTGATTTGAACAAATCGTACATCTTTGCCGTTAGCAATTTGCAAAATATGTGTATGTGTGTCAAAGTGGATTATTTACAACCAAAATGAATGATGTATTTCTTTTAAGACTGTAGCGGGGAAAACCTTCATTTTGGAATTATTCGCATTTGCACATGTTATATCTCGCTTTCACGCCGAGTACACTGTCACAGGATATCTTCTTATTTTTTTTAGGAAGTCGACAAACTTTCATTGTCGAGCCCATAATTCAAATATCCATTTTCTAAAGTTTCACAACATCGCGAGTCGTCATTTTAACGCCGCACGAATTTACACTCGGGCAAGCCCAGCTTCACGTAAGCGCGCTTTCTTGCGCGGTTGAATAAAACGTAATTTATTTCACACTCGTTTGAACTGTATTAAAGTAGATTGAGAATTTGCAGGAGGGGTTGTTTGACAGGGATGGAAAGGCATATGAGTTTAATGCCTATATTTTATGGACTCCGTTTCCCATAGCCCTGTGGGACTGAGGTGCAGCTACCTGCATGGACTTTTACCTGGCCGACACAGAAAACCTATGTGCGTGTGCGCGCGCATTCCATAGAGACATCTTCAATTGAGTTTAAGATGAGCGGATGTTGAATTGATTCTGTTATTTATCCTGTCTTTATGTCTTGAAGATTTAGTTTTCAGGGGCCCGCGTAAGTTGTCTTATCTTTCAGTTAACTGGCTTGGCAAAAAGAACAGCCCCTCCGCATATAGGAAGACACCATTGTTGTTAACCCTTACCCCACTTTCACAGTTAGGAGGAAGAAAAGCTGCTTTTGTCACCTGTGACTGTAAGGAGATGGAAGCCCAGGATGAAGTAAAACCAAGCTGGAGAATACAGAGTGAAGTAAGTACTGCAGAACTAAGACAGCGGAGGAAAGCAATGTACAGTGATTTACGTGGTATAGGACGGAAACCGTTTAACTGTGTGACATCTGAAAACAATAACCAGGAAGTCAAAGGCTTCATGTTCTTGTCTGTGACATTAAAAATGGTGGACGCTTGAACTGTCTGGCTGTCATGAGATCTATGTCTCATATTCATATTTACCCCTGAATCCCATCTGTACTGTAAAAGTTATTTTGCTGTGTAGTATGGTTGAGTATTTCTGTTTTGAGTGTAATTTTTTTTCTTGTGAGGAATACTCAAGAATATATTTCTTTACAGGTCAGTGACCTTGCATGTCATGCTGATTCAGAATTTTAAAATTTGAACATATTAATACATGGTATTTATATGTGTATGGAATCCTGTAATTAGCATTTTGACTAAATTAATTGTAATTGTTGATTTTGTGGTGAGTTAGGTCTTGGCAGTATGTGTGTGTTTGTGTTTAAGATCCAATGTGATAACAGAAGCGTTTGTGTATGTGTGTGTTAGATTCAGACTGTTTGTTAATATGATTGTAGTGTGTATGTGTGTGAGTCAGTGTATATAGGGTTCAGGCTGTGTTTGATAACCACTGTGAGTGACAGCTATAGTGTGTGGATGTGAGCTGATCTGGGATCTGTGTGTGTGTGTGTGTATGTGTATGTGTGAGTAAGTGATACCTGCAGTGTGTTGTTGCAGGGAGCTGATCTAGGATCTGTGTGTGTTTTGTGAGTAAGTGATAACTGCAGTGTGTTGTTGCAGGGAGCTGATCTGGGATCGGTGTGTATGTGTGAGTAAGTGATACCTGCAGTATGTTGTTGCAGGGAGCTGATCTGGGATCTGTGTGTATGCGTGAGTAAGTGATACCTGCAGTTTGTGTTGCAGGGAGCTGATCTGGGATCAGTGTGTGTATGTGTGAGTAAGTGATACCTGCAGTTTGTGTTGCTGGGAGCTGATCTGGGATCAGTGTGTGTATGTGTGAGTAAGTGATACCTGCTGTGTGTTGTTGCAGGGAGCTGATCTGGGATCAGTGTGTGTTTTGTAAGTAAGTGATACCTGCAGTGTGTTGTTGCAGGGAGCTGATCTGGGATCAGTGTGTGTTTTGTGAGTAAGTGATACCTGCAGTGTGTTGTTGCAGGGAGCTGATCTGGGATCAGTGTGTATGTGTGAGTAAGTGATACCTGCAGTGTGTTGTTGCAGGGAGCTGATCTGGGATCAGTGTGTATGTGTGAGTAAGTGATACCTGCAGTGTGTTGTTGCAGGGAGCTGATCTGGGATGAAGGCCGTCTTTCCCTCCTTCCCCCCTGGCTTCCCTAACGCTCCATGGCTGACCTCTCTGATGAGGAGGAGGTACAATAACAGTCATCACCAAGTTACACAAAACCAGCAGTGTGTGTGTGTGTGTGTGTGTGTGAGAACGTGTGTGTGTGTGAGAGTGAGTGAGTGAGTGAGTGAGTGTGAGAGAGTGAGAGAGTGAGTGAGTGTGTGTGTGTGTGTGTGTGTGTGAGTGAGTGAGTGAGTGAGTGTGTGTGTGTGTGTGTGTGTGTGTGTGTGTGTGTGTGTGTGTGTGTGAGTGTGTGAGTGTGTGAGTGAGTGAGTGTGTGTGTGAGTGAGTGAGTGAGTGAGTGAGTGAGTGTGTGTGTGTGTGTGAGTGAGTGAGTGAGTGAGTGAGTGTGTGTGTGTATGTGTGTGAGAGAGAGTGAGAGAGTGAGAGTGAGTGAGTGAGTGAGTGAGTGTGTGTGTGTGTGTGTGTGAGTGAGTGAGTGAATGAGTGAGTGAGTGAGTGTGTATGTGTGTGTGTGAGAGAGAGAGAGAGAGAGAGTGTGTGTGTGAGTGTGTGAGCAAGTGATACCTGTTGTGTGTTATTGCAGGGCACTGATCTGGGATGATGTGTGTGTATGTGTGTGTGCAGGCGTGCATGCAAGTATTAAAAATGAAAAAGTACAGTTCTGCATTTTGTTTCATATCACATTTAATATGCATTTAATACAATGGGCAATACAGTTTATTTATTACTGCTGTTAACAGTTCACTTGACATCATCAGTAATGTTCTGTCGTCTTAAGTATGTTCACATACTGTATCATAGAAATGAAACCTAAACACTGCTAGAGAATAGAGCATTTTAAACATGTATATGTGGCAAATACATTTTCCTGGAATATCCTAATATTTCACCTCTCAGAACTAAAATGGGTAGAAAGGATAATTTATTATATAATAATATAGATAATTTATATTATTATTATGTACTGGCATTTAATATTCTGATATGGACTACAGTGCCACAATAAAGTGCCACAAGTGTGTTTATCTTGCTTAAACACACAGGAAGCTAAGGCAGGAAATGGAGGAGGTGGTGGACTTTTATTTTATTGCACAATTCATTTCCTCTTGCATTTATTTGTTACATAGTGGGAACTGAAAGCAGAATCCTTATACAGTATGTGAATAAAGAGATCTTCAGCTCCAGTGTCCTGCATTTCTACTTCATCTGTTATGGTTCTTTATGTTGTCTTCTATTGAAATTGAAATGACGCATTGACTAAGCAATATGCCACGACTGACTCAAAAACTCTCTGCAGAGAGGGAACTGAATTTAAAACCCAAAAGAGAGAATGAGCAGAAACTAAACCGAAATTGAAATATAATTCAAAAGGCCCAGGAAAGTGTAAGGTAGAATACAAAAATATACAAAAGATGCTATTGAAAAGAGCTGAAACCGAGATAGCCTTGGCTGTGACTAAACTCACGGTTTTGTTTGCTTCCAGCCCTCACAGGCCTCCATGTTGCTGGATTATCTGAAAGAGCTGTGTGAGGGCGAGTTCAAGGAGTTTAAGTGGCACCTCACTCGGAGAGTTCTGAAAGACTTCCCCCCAATTCCAAAGGGGGAGGTGAAGGACCTCGACAAAATGGATGCCGTGGACCTGATGATAAAAACCTACTGCAGTGAGGGGGCTCTGAAGATCATGCTTAAGATTCTGAAGAAGATGAACCAACATGAACTTGCAAAGAGACTGGAGGCAGAGCTACAGAAGTGTAACTTTTCTTCTGCTTTCATTCAAACACCACGGCTCTCTTAACAACAACCATCTGTTGCACTTTGCTCATTTCTGAACAGTTTCCAGTTCTCTATGTGATTTTGCATGACAAGTAAGGTAACTAATATAAAGAGAGCCAAAATGGCTGATTATGGTTTGTGGTGTCTGTCTTCCTCTCCCTTTCTGCTGCAGTGATTCCCAGACTGACTTGTGGGGGTCCAGAGCCAAAAGAGATGCCCCCATCCTCTGCGATGCTGAGCAGGAAGTTTTCCCCGTCCCCGGCCTCCTCCACAGGACTGACTGGTGGCTTTCCTAAATTTCAAGAGCCTGCCACCTTAACGACAGGTCACGTCGACCATAGTGAGACAATCTTTAAAATGGACAGACCCCTTTTAGAGGTTTCACCTACCTATGAAACCTCATCAACTAATGGTAGGTACCGGTGTTTTCAGACTGTGTGTCTCCACTCAAATTGTTGCCATGTATGTCACCATGGTATTTATGCGGCACTCAATCTTGAGAACCTGGAAGTAAATATCATATTTCTGTGTCACTTATCCCAGGAGGCCCCGAGGGACAGGAAAGAGGAAGCAGAGGCATTCACAGCGGGTACTCTGGGTAATTATGCTCGACAAAACCAAAGACAAAAAGGTGGTGCAGTGAATGGTAATGGTATGGTGAATGGTAATGGTGAGGTGAATGGTAATGGTGCGATGAATGATAATGGGGAGGTGAATGGTAATGGTATGGTGAATGGTAATGGTGAGGTGAATGGTAATGGTAAGGTGAAGACGGAGAATGAGATTGAAATGTGCTGTATTCTGCTATTTGGGGACTTTTGTGTGTGAGTGGAGCCGATGTTCTCTGTCTCTCTCTCTCTGTGTCTACATGAGTGCGCACTATCCTTCTCACTTCATCTTATCTGCATTTTATATCTGTTTCACATCTGATATTTGCATAGTTAAATAGCCCTGTTGTGCACCATAGATCCTTGCTTTGTACGCCTGCATTAGCTTCCTTATGCACTATCATCAGTGGCAGTACTGAAGCCACCGTGTGTTAAAATAGCTGGTGATTGTTTGCATTGTCTGTAGGGTCCAGATGGAGATAGAGAGGCCCCAATGTTCTGCCCCGCTGCCCATGAGACACGATCAGTCCTTCAGTCAACCCATGTCCCTTGGAGGTGGACTCTTCCCTCCGCACCGAAGGTTTGAACCCTGGGCAACCTTTAAGAGCTCAGAAGGCATGCCATTTGTGTGTGTGTGTGTGTGTGTGTGTGTGTGTGTGAGGGATGGGGTTTGTGAATAACATGCGGTTGAATATTTGTATCCTACAAACCACCACACTTTACATTTTAAATTTGAGTTATTTAACTTTTATCCGATATATAACTTACAGTTGACTAGACTAACCAGGGCCTTGTTCAAGGGCCCAACAGCTGCTGGTCTTCTTGTGACCAGCTTGGGGCTTGAACCAACAACCTTTCAAGTCCCAGTTGAGAATCTTAGCCCATAAAGCCTTGTGGCAAGTGACACTAAAATCCCAGACAACCTTTACCACTGAATGTGGTAACCCATTTCCCTGTCCTTAGATGTTGAATTCTCTGTTGTGTAATGCTCCTCTCTGTGTTGACTGTAGCGAGCCGTCCTCTGCAGTTCCCCCGGTGGATCTGTACAGGTGTTTGCTCTGCATGGGGCCCCTGAAGGACCCGGTCTCCACCCACTGCGGACACCGCTTCTGCAGGCAGTGCATCAGCAGCTACTGGGCCCGGTCCAGCCTGGAAGGGAGCTACGCCTGTCCCCAGTGCAGGAAGAGGTCCTGGACCCAGCCCGTGCTGCACGACCGCCCTGCGCGGGCCGGGTTCATGCAGAACCTCCAGGAGGGTGCGTTTGACCCACCTCCTCTGGCTCTGGCTCCGGCTCCGAACAGCACCGGACCTGGAGAGGTCATCTTCAATCACCCACCCCGGTTTGGGGACCTTCAAAGCTACAGAGCGGCCGAGTCCGGGTGGACCAGCAGCAGCGCCCCTTATTTCAACAGCCCTCCTGCTGGTGCGTGGACTCATGGCCCACTCATGCCCCTGCAGAGTCTCCACCAGCCAGGGGAAGCAACGGGAGGCTGGCCTAACCTCTGTGCTCTGCATAACCTGGCCTTGGAGGGCTTCTGCGAGACTGACCGGACACTTGTCTGCAGAGTCTGCGCAGAGCAAAGCCACAGAGGGCACAGGATCGTGACCCAGGCTGCGCAGGGATTGGATCCACAGGTATTTATATCAGGAGTCCTTCATTTTGAGATGCTTTTATCACCTTCTTCCTGTTCATCTCTTTTGCTCAGCTTTTCTCTCCTCTTCCTTCTCCTCAGATGTTAATCTGCCAGATGTTATTTCATTCTCATGCTGCGTCAGGTCCTCTTGGTTTCTGCCATCACTTCGTTGCTGCTGAGAGTTTGGGCTGGGGATTGTCTGTAGCTCAAAAGGGCCATCTCTACTGTCTGAATAGCGTTACAATAAAACAACATAAAATTAAATAGCGGAGAATATTCATGTGTCCTACCAATTATATTCCAGGTTTTTTGATACATGTTTATTGGCCATGTAAGTGTAATCTTCACCTCTGCAGGTTTAGCTAATCTAATGTGTCAAATTTTAGATACGCTCAACTTCAGACGCTTCATCTCTACTGACCCAGACCCTGGCCACACTGGAGGAGGAGGAGTTCCAGCGGTTCAAAAGAAACCTGAGTCAGGATTACCCAGGGTGCTTTGGGGGTATGATGGAGGAAGGAGATGTTGAGCGTGTAGTTCGCAGGATACTGCAGAGCTGTGGCAGTGAGGAAGGTCTGAAGATCTCACTACACGTCCTGGGCAAATATAATCAGGATAGCCACCCACAAAGTAAGATCAGACCTCGTTAACTGTATATTGCATTATCAAGAATTTTGTTTTGTATTGTTGTACTACAAAAGATTTTATACTCAGCTGAACAATTTATGGGCTTGCTTGTAAGGGTGTGCGACCACATTTTGACTGCACATTTATTTTTTATATTTGTCTCTCCCTTCTAAGATTTGAAGCACATTAAGGTCCAAAAGAACCTGAAGATAAAGCTAAAGAAGAGGTTTGAGTGCATATTTGAAGTGATAGCCAAGCAAGGGAAGACCATCTTCCTCAACGACATTTTCACAGAACTGTATATCACAGAAGGTGGAAGTGGAGGAGTCAACAATGAACATGAGGTGAGACAGATCGAGACAGCAAGCAAGAGACAGCCAATGAAAGAGACTCCCATTAAATGCAACGACATCTTTAAGCCCCTGCCTGGTCAGAGGAAGCATATTCGTGCTGTGCTAACAAAAGGGATCGCTGGCATTGGTAAAACAGTGTCTGTGCAGAAGTTTGTCCTGGATTGGGCGGAAGGGGAAGCCAATCAGGATCTTAACTTTATATTTACCCTTCCTTTCCGGGACCTGAATGTACTGAAGGGTCAGAAATACAGCCTGATGCAACTTCTCCATCAGTACTTTCCTGAAACAAAATCGATCGACACCATTGAATGCAGCAAACTCAAAGTGTTGTTCATCTTCGATGGTCTGGATGAGTGCCGTATCCCTTTGAACTTTCGCGATAGTGAGGTGTGGTGTGACGTGACAGAAACAACCTCAATCGACGTGCTTCTGACGAACCTCATCAGTGGAAATATGCTCCCCTCTGCTCTTCTCTGGATCACCACCCGGCCAGCCGCAGCTGGTCTGATCCCTCAAGACTGCATCCAACAATTAACAGAGGTGCGAGGCTTTAACGATCCACAGAAGGAGGAGTACTTCACAAAGAGGTTTTGCGATCAGACCCTGGCTCGCAAAATCATTTCGCACATCAAGTCTTCAAGGAGCCTCCACATCATGTGTCACATACCGGTGTTTTGCTGGATTTCAGCGACTGTCCTGGAGAAACTCATGACTGAAGCAGACAGTGGAGAAATTCCCAAAACGCTGACTCAGATGTACACACACTTCCTGCTCATTCAGATCAACATAAAGAATCAGAAGTATCAGGGTACCAGGGAGACGAATGCAAAGAAGCTGTCCGAGTCAGATAAGGAAATCATTCTGAAGCTGGGGAAGCTGGCTTTCCAACAGCTGGAGAAGGGAAACCTGATTTTCTATGGAGAAGACTTGAAAGAGTGTGGAATTGATGTTGGTGAAGCTTCGGTGCACTCGGGAGTGTGCACAGAAATCTTTAAAGAGGAGTTGGGCTTGTATCAGGAGAAGGTCTACTGCTTTGTGCATTTGAGCATTCAGGAGTATCTTGCTGCATTGTATGTCTTCTACCAGTGCACACAAGAGAACAAAAATGCAATAGATCCAGAATGGGCATGGAATGAACAGCTAAACACAGACAACATGGAG
>JAFBMS010000028.1:342408-502408 GCA_019788955.1 Albula glossodonta
TCCAGACTGGTTTACAGAATGACTGTGTGGACTGTGATTTCATATGCCTGTATTATAGATTATTTAGTGTATAAGGATGAGCAGACAGTCATCTTAACTCAATGTAAGATGAATGTATACTTAATGTATGTGCTGTCCAAATATAGCAACCGTTTGTGTTATGTAACTCATCAGGTCTAGAGTCATACCCAAGCCTGACGCACACACGTTACCGTGGGCGTCAGTTTGTTTTAAAAAGTGCTGGGGACAACGACGGGTTCGACGTGTTTACACCTTTTTTCAGCTTTCAAAAAGTGGTGGGGATGAAATGGGCCACAACAGAAAGTGGTGGGGACATGTCTCCAGCGCCCCCAGCGCCCCCAGCGCCCCCAGCGTCCCCAGCGCCCCCAGCGTCCCCAGCGTCCCCAGCGTCCCCAGCGCCCCCAGCGCCCCCAGCGCCCCCAACGTAAATTATGCCAGTGCCAATTACTTCATCAGGCTGAGGGTGCACCTAAAAAGTTCATACACACTGCAAAGACTCACCTGGAGAACTAGTCGTATCAGTGCAATAAAATGAATAAATAAATAGATAATTTTACTGTGTAAAAATGAAAACCGACAAACTTTGTGTCCGTGTATGCTTGCAGAAGTTATATACACACAGCCAAGCTTGTTCACATACTGCAGAAGGACAAAGCAGTCAGTGATCAGACACTGTCTAATATTTATCAAGTCTTGGAGTAAATTTACTCCTGGAAATGAAATTGTATGCTTGTTTGATTTGAGTGGGAGTATAAATGTGTGTGACAACTATCAAGGGGGGGGGGGGCACCCTTCATAGTTTCATTCCTCTGGTGAAGGTGTTAAAATGTGATTCTGGAACACTGCTGTGTCTGTCAGCACTCCAGAATGCCCTCCAACTGCTACTTTTAAACTTCCCATTTGAAAAAAAAAAAAAAAGTTTCTTAAATGTTCTGGAACGATTTCCCGCCTAGATGAGTATGACAAGAACATTCCAGAAAACATGCTCTGAGAACATTTTATTGTTAAGAAAGTAGCTCTGTTGAAGTCAGTGGGGAAAAAACTACATTCCAGGCGAACAAAAGTCACGGAGAGACCAAGGAAAAAAATGTCTACCACAATGGTTCTTAATCTTGGCCCGGGGGGGTCCCTTTGTGCTACGTCTATAACACTTTCTTCACTTCTGGGAGGAACATCTGCAGGAGATACTGGGGACATTTTGTTTTTCTTTTTCTAATCCCACCACCGCTTTAGGGGTCATCTTTGTTAATTCAATAATTATATACATTGTTTGTGCTTGAATCCCCTACCAAACACACACACACGCACACCAAGAAATACAAAAAAAAAAAAATTAAAATAAAAATTACAATTACAAAAAGAGAAAACACAGAAAGAAAATAAATAAATAAATTTTCTGGGCACATTTGAACATTTTTGAGCTCTAGGCAGGAAATCCCCTCTGATTGACAGTCATTGCCATTATGTACCCTTGTTCATTGCCTTCAGGAGCCCCCCTGCATGCCTGGGGCCCCGAGCAGGTGCCTGCCCTGCATGCCTGGGGCCCCGAGCAGGTGCCTGCCCTGCATGCCTGGGGCCCCGAGCAGGTGCCTGCCCTGCATGCCTGGGGCCCCGAGCAGGTGCCTTCCCTGCATGCCTGGGGCCCCGAGCAGGTGCCTGCCCTGCATGCCTGGGGCCCCGAGCAGGTGCCTGCCCTGCATGCCTGGGGCCCCGAGCAGGTGCCTGCCCTGCATGTGTGTAAAATTCCCCTGTGGGACCATGGCAATGCTGGATGTCTGAGCCCAGAGGCCTTTCTCTGCTCTCTGCCCCATCCCTGGGGTGACCCGTTGTGCTGCAGGTCCTGACCACATTAATGATTCCTGATGGATACTGGAACTGAACCACCTGAGGGAAAATTTGAACTCGAACCCAAATGAAACGGTCCTGGGCCAAACCTGCGTTTTGCTAAAGTATACTAATTTCAATGTTCAAAATGATCGATAACCTCAGTGTTGGATTTTCAACAACATTAATCAAGGCATTGATTAGAGCACATGGCAGCACACATAGGGGTCCCCCAGGATCAGAATCTGGTTTGGGAACCTGGGATCTCCGACAAACTTCACACGGACACAAGAGAGACCAAAACAAACCACCTTCCTCTCAAAAGTTTCTTTTTATTGGCTTGGTGCTGCTAACGAGAATTGCACATTTAAATAATTAAAATAAATAAAATTACAATCCACAAGAAGTCCATACAATAGGAAGAACCACAGAGGCGCTGAAAGAGGGGGGGCAGAAGGCAACATGGGAAGAACACGGACAAACAAACTCAAAATCCTCCTGTTCATCATTGACCCAACAGAATCACCCAAACCTCCCAAAAACTTGAAAAGCAGCACATTATTCTTCTGGATTTTACCTGATTTTTAAAAAGAAATTTATTTTTTTTATAAAAAAAGGAGAAAAAAAATAATCATCAGGTGTTTAGTGACACATATAATCTAAGCAATTTACATCACAGCAGTTTGAAGCAGCTCTTACAGAACAGTGAATTAAGCCACACCCACTTGAGGGGACATGACATCACTACCCACGCTCTGCTCTGAGAAAATTATGCAAATATGTATTTTCATTTCATAACAGGTGATTTGTGACCAGCAAATGTCAATGAAAGACGTCCATTACCTGCTGCTCTGTGTCAGCAGGGCTTTAGCCAAGCCAGAAAGCACAAGGCTGTATTTTGTATTAAGATTAAGGTACTGTGATATCTGAGTAGAATATTTAAAGGATGTTGAGGGATGTTTTTCCAGTGTCTAATGAGTCCACATGTCAAAAACGTCTGCACGTGGGTCGTGTGCATGCGATGTGTATATGTGTTTCTTCTGTTGTTGGTATCCTGTTTAATCTAATGTTCACTGTCCAATGCTATTTGTATGTGCAGATTACACCAGAGAAAATGTTGACTTGTGAACTCTACCTTGCATGCATTCACACATACACACACACACACACACACTTATAGCCTCACACACAACAGAATGCATGCACACACAAATTCACAAGTACATGTATGTGCGCACACCCAAACATGCATGCATAAATCCAGATACATATGCAAGCATGCACACACACACACACACACACACACACACATGCACGCACACACACACACACACAAACACACACACGCACAGGAACGGACCCCATACACACAGCTGGGTAATGTGTCTAGTCCCAAAGCGCACAACATTAACAGATAAAATACAACTGTTTTAAAAAATAATTTATTGCTTTTTTTCCTCTTTTTTCCTTCATTTTAAAATAATCTTCATCATTATTATTATTCATTGTGGTAATAGTACATTTGTTTACAAGACTGACATTTTTTTTAAAAAATCCAGGAAAGGGAAAAAAAAAAAACCTCTGTAAACCTTTGTTTGGCATTCACGCGATCTCACCGGAGCTGAGAATACAAACAATCAAAATACCTGTAAAATCATTTTTATTGCTATATGGCTAATTATACAAAAGAGACCGCGTGGGCATCAAAAGAAACCTTAGCGCTGTATACAGCTGTTAAGTGATCTACAAGCAGCTATATTTGATGAGGATCCATTGTTGAACAGATTATATCAATAATGTCTTTCTGAAAGGCATAAAAATATTATAAACCTTTATATTTTGTATATTTCCCCAATTACATTTTATATGAAAATTAATATGTAAATAAATAACTAAATTTGTGAGGCTCCCCACCTGTGATGGGTATAATACAAACATATTAATTGAAAATCAGAAATAGATAAACAGAACCCTAGAAATAAAAAAATAAGATAGACAGGTAAACCTCCATGTTCCACAGAGGACCAGTGAATCATCAGTACATTACACATAATTGTTGATAAATATTACACATAATTGTTGTTGTTGGTGTGTAAAAATGGGAACCTGATGAAAAAGCATGGTGATTGATTGTTTCAAAATTAAACACAATTTCCATGTTTACATTTACAATCATGAAAAAAAAACTTTAAAAATGTGGTTTTTCACATTTGGTTGCACTTGGAGTGGGAAATATTATAAACATATTTAAAAAAATAAACACAAACTGTAGTAGACATGTAACAACAGTTTTTATTCCACTCTAAAAAAATAAAAAACACAATGCACCCTCCCTGACCCAAAAAAAAACCAATTTAGTAATGTTTTACACTCATCCTTCACATTTGAAATTTCATAGTGATGAACCACACATTTCAATGCATTGTAATAATCAGCATTGCCGTTTTAATCCACTGTATTAACCACAGATCAACATTCTTAGTGAAAATCAGCGTTTGTCAGAACGGGTGCATAGCTGTAACAAATAAAGAGCTTCGTCTGATATGTACAAAAAATAATAATCTCTGATCTGAATATTTTATTACTTTAAAATACACAGCTACATTTTCAAGAAATGTAGGCGACAATCTTAGTACTTCACATAATTTATCACCACAGCCCCCAACCTCCCCAAACCCCCCCCCCCCCCCCCCCCCCCCCCAACCCCCCCCCCCCCCCAACCCCCCCCAAAACCTAAACCCCACCCCCCCAAACCCCTAAACCCCTAAACCCCTAAACCCCTAAACCCCAAACCCTAAAACCCCAACCCCCCAAACCCCTAAACCCCTAAACCCCCAAACCCCCAAACCCGAGGCCCAAAAGCTTCATGTTGTAACACCACATCCAAATATCCACAAAAAATGAGATGATGTTAAAAAAAGAGAAAGGGATCAAGCTGCGCATCTATGCTGTGATGAAGTGAAGGAGAAGCAGTTTCCATTTGGACTTCCTGTGTAGGAAGTCTAGAAGGTTCCCTGGTGGTGTGTTGCTGGGCGGTGCTTTCCCCCATATCTCTGGCAGCTTGGTTTTTTTTTTTGTGTGTAAACTTCAAGTCTTTTTTTTTTGTCCCGTTTCTTTTTGCCCTCCATGTGTGCGCCACCAAAAGAAATAAGGAAAAAAAATGAAAATAAAAAATGAAAAACTTTCTGGCAGTCTCCACGGCGATGCACGGCGAGGTAACGGTTTCCCCGGCAGCTGATTGGCTGGAGTGGCGCCCCCACACCTCCCCCCACCTCACTCCTCCACCACTCGTTACCTCCTCAGGCTCCGCTGGGCCTCCCTCAGCAAGCTGTCGAAATCCATGGAGTCGTACTTGCTCTTGGTGGAGGCCGGGTCGAAGTCATCCGAATGGGAATCTGGGATTACACGGAAGGGAAGGAGTGTTAGCGAAAGCGTCGCCTCGACCTCCACACACGCTCACTCTCCGATAGAGCGGCCGGAAAACATGCACTGAAGCACGCAAGCCTATTGTTGCCCTCTGATTTCTGTGGTTTGATTTCATTGGCCCAGAAAAATGCACCTATGTACTTGTATGTTGCACAAGCACCACCTAGAGAACTTTCTGAACTCTGAATGGATGCCTCAAACTGTAGCCCCGCCCACAGGAGATCACAATTGGTCAGAAGTACTCACTGGCCCTTTGTTTATCAGAATGGAGCAGCCCCCATACTTACATTTGTGAGCTGGTTTAACATTGACTTAGTGTTTCTCTAACGGCACAGTGTGAATGAAAGGGAGGTCAGTGTACAGCTGGTTTAACATTGACTTAGTGTCTCTAACGGCACAGTGTGAATGAAAGGGAGGTCAGTGTACAGGTCCCCCTACTGATGCTATTGGGCACAGCAGCTCAGTGGGATTTATGAAAAGGAGCCAGCCCTGGAGTCCACCACGTCACAAAAGCTCAGCCCGGCAGGCCAGGCTTATACCCTCATGGTTGTATGATGTCACTCACACTGGTTTATTTTTGACCAACTGATTAATACTTTTGCTGCATGACCCGTTTCCTGACTGCTCTCAACTCCTCGCCTTTCACCCATTTCAACGCGCAGTTCAGGAAGGATGGTAGGAGATAAACCCTCTGACACCTGCAGAGGAGTGTGAGAGGAATGGGGGAAGCAGGGGGACACTGCGTGACATGCCCCAGTGCATCCTGGGATATAACCAGCGATGGCTGGCGAAGGAGACGACGTCCTCCGTTTTTACCTCCAAAAATCCGCAGGATTTTGCGCCATAATGAATCCAGTGAGCTTTCAGAACCACAGAAACTGAACGGCCCTTTTTCTCTGGCGCCGGAAGAGCCCGGTAATATGTGAGGGCCGCGAGGTTAATAGATTTGCCCCTCAAAATGCATTTCAATTACAAACGTAATATAAAATGGCTCCTGTAGAGCAGATCTCGGTGTTCCCCCCAGTGGAGGTAATTGAGGTGGAGAGTCCGGTTGAAACGTGTACATGTAGGCTCCATATCAGGGTCCAGCACCCAGAGTGCTGAGAAAAACTCTCCAGCGCAGTGATTCTCACACTCAGCACTGGGGGAACCCACGGTGCGCTGTACAGGAAGGGAGAATCCCTGCTAAAACCACAGCCAGGTACACAGTGATTCTCACACTCAGCACTGGGGAACCCACGGTGCACTCTACAGGAAGGGAGAATCCCTGCTAAAATCACAGCCAGGTACACCCATTAAACCTCATCGCGTTGAATGAGTTGTAATCTAGCTTTTGATCGTTCTTTGTTCCTGTTTTTCTCTTGCTCTCACTCCCTCCCTCCCTCTGTCATGCATATGTTTTATTTTATGGTTTTATATATTACCTTTTTATATATTTTGATGTTGCGCTGGCCTCTTGGCCAGGTCCCCTTTGAGAAACACATTTTGGATCTCCACAGGGCCAACGTGGCTAAATAAAGGTTTAGAAAAGCTCAAATACTCATGCAGCTATGCTTACTAGACTGTTTATGAGTATGGTCAGTTTTACAGCGTGTGTGCTACATTAAATCTGAGGGCTGAGGCAGAGCCTCAGAAAGGTGGGGGGGATCACAAGGCCAGTGGTTCCCTGCCATTAGCCTGCTATCCTGTTGGCAGACATGGCAAGCTTCTGTTTGTAGTCGTCCTGGCAACAGCAAGATGAACCCCCCTCCCCCCATCCCAGGGAGGTAGGTGGGGTGGGGGGGGGGGGGCACTGGGGGTCTGGGTCTCTGATGAGACTTGACCTTGGCCTCCAGCGCAATATTTTTCATCTCAGACCGTCAGGGAAACCCACATATGAAACATACATGGGGGTATAAAAAATATCACAATAATAAAAGAAAAGCTATTGATGGTTAAGGGAGGCTCTCCAGCACGACTGTAATATTTATTACATACTAAAATATGGGTGGGAATTATTGTGTGTATGCGTGTGTGTGTGTGTGTGTGTGTGTGTGTGTGTGTGTGTGTGTGGGTGTGTGCGTGAGTGAGGTGGGTGTGTGTGGGTGGTGGGGGTGGAGGGGTGGGTGGGTGGGGTGGTGATGGGTGTGTGGGTGAGTGTGGTGTGTGTGTGAGGTGGTGTTGTGGGTGTGTGGTGTGGGTGAATGGTGGTGTGTGGGTGTTGTGTGTGGGGGGGTGTGTGTGGGTGGTGTGTGTGTGTGTGTGGGGGGGTGAGTGTGGGTGTGTGTGTGAGTGTGTGAGGGTGGGTGTGCGTGTGTGTGAGTGGGAGAGTGTGTGGGTGAGTGTGGGTGTGTGTGGGTGAGTGTGTGTGTGTGTGGGTTGTGTGTGTTGGTGTGTGTGTGTGTGGTGTGTGTGTGTGTTTGTGTGTGGGTGTGTGTGTGCGTGGGGGTGAGTGAGTGTGTGGGTGTGTGTGTTTGTGTGTGTGTGTGTGCGTGTGTGTGTGTGTTTGTGTGTGTGTGTGTGTGTGTGTGTGTGTGTGTGTGTGTGTGTGTGTGTGTGTGTGTGTGTGTGTGTGTGTGTGTGTGTGTGTGTGTTTATGATGAACGGCCTGTCATCCTCATGTTCTGAGAGTTTACAGGGACCACAGTGAACCCCATGAACTCTGCCTTCGGCGGTCTTCCCGGGGCGAGAGCCCATTTTCATAGGTTTCTTTTACAGCAGTCTTTCTCATACAGACCAGCAGACCCAGTGACTGACCTGCTCATTTACCTGTTTACTGACTTACCTCCCTAATGGGTAATGCTTATTGGGTGCTTTATTTAGTTTAGTTTTTGGGGGCTTTGGCTTGTTCATTATCAATATTTTTGCGATTGGTACACTCATTTGACTAAATAGAATAAGAACTACTCACTAAAGTTTATTTATAAAACAATACCTACCTATCTGCCAACATTGCTACCACCTATTTAGATGACTGACTGACTGACTGACTGACTGACTGACTGAATGAATGAATGAATGAATGAATGAATGAATGACTGACTGACTGAATGAATGAATGACTGACTGAATCATTGAATGAATGAATGACTGACTGAATCATTGAATGAATGAATGAATGAATGAATGAGAGAATGAGAGGAAGAACAAAAGGAAAGAACATTCCTTACCTAAATCGGTGTAGGTAGATCTGCAGAACTGCTTTCGTCCACCGAAGCACATCTCGAACCTGGGCTCTTTGGGTCTGCGTAAGGTGTGTCCGTTTTCCAGAGCGGCGACAGCGTCGCAGGTGTAGCGGTAGGTGATGAAGCCAAAGTTGTCCCTGGAGACGGAGAGAGGACAAATGCAGGGGGATCAGCAATGAGAAAGCAAAACCCAGGTACAAAACCACACCCACCCAAAGACACACCTCAGAACACATAGCTTATGAACGAGACCCTGCAGTGACTTACACTCGCATACTGCAGATACTCTCATCCACAAAGTCTTCAGTGCTTACATGCTATCAATTTTACACATTTACTGAAGAGACTTGTAGAAGATATTTACTTCCTCTCTCTCTCATCCCTCACTATCCATCCACTTCCCTCTTTCTCTGAAATTCACCTTTATCCTCTCCCTGTGTCTTCAATCCTCAGTTTAATTTTAAAAAAGGAAAATTGTTTTTTGTCACAGTACTTTACAGTTGTACTCGTGTTGCTTTATAACTGATGGGTTTGATGCTATTACGCATGCTGAACTTCCAGCAGGTCTCTTAGAATCAAAAGCATGTGCTGAATGACTAAAATGTGGCCAGTGATGTAAATTCCTGTTCAGATTCTCTCTCCCTTGCTTACCCATCATCTCTGAGGTTGACAGTGCACTCCTCGATCTCACCGAAGACCTCGAAGCGTCGCTTGAGTTCCGTGCGGGTTATGTCTGATCGGAGCCGCCCAACGTACACCACCCGTCTCTCCTCCTGGGGGAAAAACGTTTCCGTTTAATGTTTTAGCCTGCGTTGAATGCATTTAGTCCGTCTGCGCTGAACGTGTTAGTCCACATACTGAGATGAGCTTTTTAAACAAGAAATCTGTGTGTGTGTATGAGTGTGTAGTATGTGCGCAGTGTGTGTGTGTGTGTGTGTGTGTGTGTGTATGTGTGCGTAGTGTGTGCGCAGTGTGTGTGTGTGTGTGTGTGTGCGTAGTGTGTGCACAGTGTGTGTGTGTGTGTGTGTGTGTATGTGTGCGTAGTGTGTGCGCAGTGTGTGTGTGTGTGTGTGTGTGTGTGTGCGTAGTGTGTGCGCAGTGTGTGTGTGTGTGTGTGTGCGTAGTGTGTGCGCAGTGTGTGTGTGTGTGGGCAGTGTAAGTGTGTGTGTGTGTTTGTGCGTAGTGTGTGTACAGTGTGTGTGTGTGTGTTTGTGTGTGTGCGTAGTGTGTGCTCAGTGTGTGTGTGTGTGTGTGTGTGTGTGTGTGTGTGCGTAGTGTGTGCGCAGTGTGTGGGCAGTGTGAGTGTGTGTGTGTGTGTGTGTGCGTAGTGTGTGCTCAGTGTGTGTGTGTTTGTGTGTGTGCGTAGTGTGTGCGCAGTGTGTGTGTGTGTGCGTAGTGTGTGCGCAGTGTGTGTGTGTGGGCAGTGTGAGTGTGTGTGTGTGTGTGTGTGTGTGTGTGCGTAGTGTGTGCGCAGTGTGTGTGTGTGTGTGTGTGTGTGTGTGCGCGCAGTGTGTGCGTAGTGTGTGCGTTGTGTGTGTGTGTAAACGCATTATTAAGGCCCACCTAAAACAGACTGCTGCCTCCCGCTATTGATTCTCAGCCCTCAGGCTGAATGGCATAAACAGCACCGTCCTTGTTTTAAAAATCATGGAGTGGAGACAAATTACTCATATTGATATCTGTTTTTATCTGCCCACGTTTCAGACGAAAGTGCTGGCTGATCTAGCGGCTGCGAAGCAGGGTCAAAGCCCACAGCATTTGGGGCATCAGAGGGGGGCGCTGTGTGCCAAACGGGGGAACCCTGGGGTGAGGGGGTCCCCCCGTTTGGCACACAGCGCCCCCCTCTGATACCCTAAACACTGCAGGCAGCAGGTACGCTTACACACCTGTAAACAGGTGCAGAAGCAGGAGCGGGGATCATTTCACTCACGCTTCTTTCCTGCGCTTTCACATGCTTGAGGCAGCTTCCCCCACATGTCAGAGTGAAACAGGGTGATGGTTATCGTAATTTAAACATGACTTTCCTCTTAGTGTCGTATGAAACTCACCCCTTCCTGCATCCCCCCTCTCTTCCTCTGCTGATAATGTGACTTTAATAGCATTTTCCAGCATTGCTAGTCGCAGGATATCGGGGCATGTTGCAGCAAGACACGGGTGAAATGAGTTTGACTGACTGATTCAGCTATAAACTTGCCCGCATGCTAACTCTTCAAAAAGCACACTCACAAAAAACAAACACTCGCAGATTCCATCGCTGTACGCCTGTGAGCAGCGAGTCCCAAACTTTCCTTTCCCTAAACAGTGACTTTATGAGTGACCTACCCCTGCATAAAACATACTAACAATGTACGAGCGTACAGTTAATGTCTCCTGCAGTAGTCAGTGGGCTTAGTTACTGTGTAATTGCAAAAGAGAAAAATACACTCTATGGTTACTCTTGTAGAAATCTCAAACCGGCTGAATCAGTGTGCGAGCATTACCCGGACGGCCGACTGCTTCCGTCAAAATTCCACTATCCCACAAGGCCATTGGGTTAAAAGAAAGGAAATGATGGCAGAGACGGTTCTGTGCATATGAAGTTTGACGTTTGGAATTACGTCAGTTGTAGACCTCCGGCTATCAAACTGAAGAAAATAGTGACCGAAATATGTTCGAAAACTCACGTACTGCACTGAGTAATAGGCACTATGTTGACATAAGAGCAGTACGCTTTTGCTGAAATTTAGTAGGTAGTGATTAGTATGTGATTTCAGAGGCAGGGCTAGTCATATGTCTGGTCAGTCTAGAGGGAGAGGCGCTCATGGTACTCACTATTGCTTTTTGTCTCTGTCTCTCCCGTTGCTCTGCTCTCTCATACTCCCTCTTCTCATAGTCCCGCCGGTACACCTCCCTCCTGAGGCACTCCTGCTGGTACTCTTCATAGCTGTCATACCTGTAAGTGGAAACGGGTTACACTGCGTTTACACACACACACACACACACATATACATACACACACATGCACGCACACACACACACACATACACACACACACACACACACACACACACATATACACACACACACACACACACACACACACACACACACACACACACACACACACACACACACACACACACACACACACGCCACCACACACACACACACACACACACACACACACACACACACACACATATATACACTGATGTGCATATTTGTGTATCCCTAACCCTAAAACAAACCCTAACCCTAAAGCCAACCCTAATCCTAACCCTCACCCCTATGACTGCAACCGCCAGTAAACTGTAGAATTCCACAGGCAAATAAACAAAAACACAAGGACCTGCAGAACATCCCATGGTTCTACAGGCAGACACCTGCAGGGCGGTTTCTGGTCCTAACGGTTTCGGGCGTCACACTATCACAAGGTTCTCTGTGTGACATTGTGACACCAGAGCCCCGTTAGCTTTAGCTCCTGCTAAGCTCTCCGCTCACGAGAGCAGGCAGGGATTATCTAAAGCTGTCTCTGGAAAAACAAAAATGCAACTGCCTTTCCGGCCGGCAGACCAGACAGCTGCACTCAAGCGGAACGACAGGCGACGTTCACGCACAAGGAAGACCGGTATTGTCGAGATCTGGTCCATCTTTCACCATGAGGCTTCCTGTTTTAAGCAGGGAGATCATGTCAGGGATAAACACTTGAGTTTTATGACGGAATTCAAAGGTCGCGACGGCTTGTTTGTGAATCCTGACACATGCCCAAATATGGAGAACCTAGCGTATTGTGACATCACATACCTCACAGCTTCCTCCTCCTCTACACAATTCTCCTCATTTCACAGGATAAAGTTGTATTTCCCTGCTGATCTCTCATTCACACACAGGCCCTCCAGCCCTGGCCGGACACTCCAGTACCCCCTGCACTTCTTATTTCACGCTTTCATTTTTCACCCTCAAACACTGTCAGGGGTCCTTGCGTACCTCAGCAGGCAAAACAGTGAAAGCTGTTGTGGGAGAGCAGGGGTGGAGGCTCACCTGGGTCTGCGGGTGGAGGGGGAGCGAGATTTGGGTCGGGTCTGGGTTTGGGGGCTTCTGTGTGACCTGGACCTGCCAGTGCTGGAGTCCACAGAGTGACGGGTCCTAAGGAACACGCACAGTCACACACATTCAACACGGAGTCCACATGGAGCCCACATGGAGTTCACATGGAGTCAACATGGAGCCCACATGGAGTCCACATGGAGCCCACATGGAGTTCACATGGAGCCCATATGGAGTTCACATGGAGCCCACATGGAGTTCACATGGAGTCAACATGGAGTTCACATGGAGCCCATATGGAGTTCACATGGAGTCAACATGGAGCCCACATGGAGTCCAAGCAAAACATGACACACATTTAACACGGAGTCCACATGGAGCCCACATGGAGTTCACATGGAGTCAACATGGAGTCAACATGGAGTCCACATGGAGCCCACATGGAGCCCACATGGAGTTCACATGGAGCCCATATGGAGTTCACATGGGGTCCACATGGAGCCCACATGGAGCCCACATGGAGTCCAAGCAAAACATGACACACATTGAAAATGGGGTCCTTATAATGAATACTCCTATCAAACAAAGGAATGACACAGCTGAGCTGACATAGACTGAGGCCATTCAAGGGAAGTATCCTTTACTCTAGGGTGCAGCAGCAGTTGCGCTGTCAAACCTGCAATCCCTCTTTAGTTACAAGCCCCGATCCCAAAGCATTATATCTCTATACTACCAGCGAACAGACAATTTCCTTTGATATATATGTTAAAAAAACATACTTATTTTTTATACCTGAAGGACAATGTAATGACTGACTGAAACATTGTGCTGATTGACAGGAGTCTGGACCCGTGTCTGACAGGAGCCGTAATGTGTTGTGACAATGGCGGTATGGCCAGCGCTGGCCGCATTGTCACAAACCGCAATGTAAATTTGCCAGAGCCACCTCCGCCTCGCCTGGTCAATTTATGCGCGAGTTCCATCCCCCCCCCCCCCCCCCCCCCCCCGCACCCTCTCAGTTCAGACTGATTCAGTTTAATCAATTCCAATTCAATTCTAATTCCCCTCCATGAAATAATATTTTAAATGCTCACCATGTGGAAAATCCCTCATTCATTTGATGTATGATTCATCTTCCATTCATTGTAATTGCTCACAAGAAAGAAATATTGATTTCTTCACAGCAGTTGTGTGAATAAATGGACTTCTGTAGGGTACCATGCAGGCACACAAATAAATGCTCGAATTATGGACAACTTACTCTGCATACTGTATAATATTGTATATATATAATGTATATATTGTTATATAATAATTTTTGTAGTATAAATAATAGAAGATAGTGTCAAGCACACTTTTGTAAAGAAGATGAAATGTCTATCCGCAAGTCAATTTTCTTCTGGAAGAAAAAAAAATCAAATTTGAATCACAGAACTGGAAAACATTATTCTGAGGTATTCTATGGTTATTATGCTGTTCTGGGTAGCTTTAAAATACTGTTCAAAGGATGCCTGGGAAACGGGGCAAACAAACAAATCTGTGTTCTAGGAGCTTCCACCCTAACGCTATTGACATTCTAGGACTGTTTCAAAAATTGTCGGCTTGTTAATCAGCTGAACAAGCTTTGAAATCATGTCTTTTACAGCTAGCAACTGATCTTACCAAAGGCAAGAAAGCAAAAATTAATTAACATTTCCAATTCAGTGTGAGACAGACATATTAAAAAAAAAAGAACAGGTCTTTGACCTGTTGGCAGTGAAGAATGCATTTACTTTTCATTTAAAAAAAAAAACCCTGAATCTGGCAGATTTAATACAAACTGTTGCTGGTGCACTATACATGTATTCATAAGTAAAAAGAGTAGTTAAAACATAACTGATTTTTCCTGAGTGTGCCGTGAGTGAACAGGAGACATTCTGCTGATGTTTAACCCCTAACACACTGTGCTTCTGTGCTGTCCTCAAACACATCCTTCGTTTTCCTCCAGACTACCTATGTTATCTTACAAGGCCAGCCCTGTGTCCCAAAAGCACAATACTTACTCCACACTATTGTGTATACACTGTATACTATTCTAGAAAGTGCATGTTTTCACTAGTTAGCGTTCAAGAGTAAACACACTTGATTGTTTTTTACTATCCAGAAACCCGTCACCAGTGTTGATGGTGATGCTTCTGTGTCCGCCATTTGAAATTTTCACTTCCCATTTCTCTTTGCTTTCTGGGACAGTAGGGTCCATGCAAACCACACTTTGGATCGCTGCTATTGTTAGTGCGTATACTTGTACTATTGAGTGCATTGTGCGTGACATTAATTAACCACGCTATGTATCATATCAACACAATTTCAATACATAAATCACAACAGTCCAAATTATTTTTTATCGTACTCTATGGTGGAACGTTTTAGGAGGCACCAATAATGCACCTTGCAGTTTAACCATCCGTAAAAAATGAAAGGATGAACAAAGATGTGTGCTAGGTCATTAGGCTCTCACGGATGTGTGTTAGGTCATTAGGCTCTCACGGATGTGTGTTAGGTCATTAGGCTCTCACGGATGTGTGTTAGGTCATTAGGCTCTCACAGATGTGTGTTAGGTCATTAGGCTCTCACGGATGTGTGTTAGGTCATTAGGCTCTCACGGATGTGTGTTAGGTCATTAGGCTCTCACGGATGTGTGTTAGGTCATTAGGCTCTCACAGATGTGTGCTAGGTCATTAGGCTCTCACAGATGTGTGTTAGGTCATTAGGCTCTCACAGATGTGTGTTAGGTCATTAGGCTCTCACAGATGTGTGTTAGGTCATTAGGCTCTCACAGATGTGTGTTAGGTCATTAGGCTCTCACGGATGTGTGTTAGGTCATTAGGCTCTCACAGATGTGTGTCCTTACAGCATTGGATTGCTAAGACCTGATGTTCTTACATGTTCAGGTTCTTCAGTTGTTATTGTGGTGGGGTCTTACCAGGGGTGTTGCTAGACTTTTAGCACTGCTGGGTCACAGGCCCCCAGTGCCAACATCCTCACACATGCAGTTTATGATACATGTTTAAAAACTAGTTATTTTTCATGATCATTTACTGGGGCACAACAAATTATTGCTGGGGCCCCAGTGAATAGGGTCTGGTGACGCCCCTGGTCCTTACCGTGAAGAGGAGCGGCTGTAGGGCGAGCGGGACCGAGACCGTGAGCAGGGGGAGCGTGAGCAGGACCGTCGGGACGCGTGGCGGCGGTGGGACCCGGGTCTGGACCGGGACCGGGACCGGGACCGGGACCGGGAGCGCTGCCTGGGCCAGCGGAGGTGCTGGGGGGAGAAGCAGCGGGATTTGGGTGGGGACACGGAGCCGCGTTCGGGGGAGCAGCTGGATGGAGGGGAGCAGGAGGGTGACCCCTCCACCCCCAGCAGCAGGTCCGGGTGCGACACCTCCCAGGGGAACAGGAACCTGTCGCTCCCTTCCTCCTCGCAGGGCTCCAGCGGCAGGACGGGGGTCAGGCAGCGGTACTCGTCGCCCGAGCCGAAGTCATCCTCCCGCACAGCAGGGGGCGCTGTGGCCATCACTGCCGCCTTCTCTTCGCCGCAGACGGCCTCACTGGGGAGTCCGAAGTGCTTGTTGAGCTCAGCCCTGATTTCCTGGTCCCGCAGCGGTTTCCGGGGCTGACCGGCGGGGGAGGGGTGATCCCTGCCGCCCTTCCGCTCCCTCTCCGCCCGATGCCCCGCTGAGGAAGAGGAGGAGGAAGGCTCCGCTGCAGACGCCGTGCTCCGGACCTCCAGGCGGCCCGGGGGGGCATATCCGCCGTGGGTGTCTCGCTTGGCACCGGTCGCCTGGCAGTAGTCATGGTCGCCGAACAGACGCAGTGCCGGCCGCTTGGCCCTGCGCTCCTCACCGCCCCCTAGTGGCAGGGTCAGGGCTGACGCCCGGCTGAGCTGCGCATACAGCTCGCTCCGCTGGGGGTCCTTCCTCGCCACTGACGATGGCAGGCAGGGGGCGGGGTCGCCGCAGCTGTCCCTCTGATTGGCTGGGGGAGAGGAGTGGCATGAGGCCGCCCTGGTTTTGATAGTGGCTTTGAAAAGACTGTCCCGACTGACTTTGTGAGGAGGCGTGGTGGGCGGAGTCAGACCTGCGGAGGGGGGAGGGTCATGTAATACTATATTATAGAATAGTAAATATTAAATATATTAATAATACTAAATTAGAGAAACAAACACAAATTATCAACAATATCAATCAAAAACATTTATTGTAAAAATAATGAAAAAATTGTGTTTAATGTTATATAAAATCTCTATGCTATAACTCCAGTGAAAGCAGTGCAATTCAGGGCTTTGAATATGGATGTATGAGAATGAAATGTGTATGAAATATGAGATGAAATGAATATTTGCTACACACTCCTCCCATGACGCCTGCCGTCTCCGCCCTGCTATGACACCTGCGACCCCCCCTTCACCTTTCAGGTTGTTTTAATCTATCCATTTATTATGATTGTTTGTTTATATGCACGCTTGCTTCTTTATTCTCTTTTGGTCCACCCCCCCATGGGGGACTACAGTACAGAGCTGCACAGAGCTGCACAGAGCTGCACAGAGCTGCGCAGAGCTGCACAGAGCTGCACAGAGCTGCACAGAGCTGCGCAGAACTGCGCAGAGCTGCACAGAGCTGCACAGAGCTGCACAGAACTGCGCATTGATGTCAGGAGATATCCTCTAAAGATGCTCATTGCTCATCGTCTGCGGACAGCCGCTGCCGTTAAAGCAAACTCCACACCAGCGATGGGGAAATTCAGGTACCCGATACACACCTCTCAATATTCAACGGCTTCCCGTGATCATTCCATTTATGACTGAATAACACCCTTCCCCTTAAATTTGGCAAATTTAAGTGTGTGTTGGGTGAGAAAAATACTGTGAACTTTTGGATGATTTGCTCACTTGTCTTTAACCCAAAAAATGGAAAAAAGCTAATAAATGACTTGCTTATTCAATTTCTGAAAAACCCCACTGGCAGCTGATTCACAGTGCTATAATCCAGGTTTTTGACCCACCTTTTGCATGAGTTTAGGATAAATGTAGAAAATGAAATATGTGTGAGACCCAGTCCTGCCATTACCGGTTATGACCAGAGATCTGACTGACCCAGCTTCACAGGGGAAAGACTAACTTTCAGTCTCATCGCTCTCTAGCGGCCACTATTGGCCGGCCGTGTGCCTGCAGCACTTAGGCTAACCCAGTCCTCCAGTCTGGACGAACACCTTTGCTACATAATTTGTTTTGAAAGATACCATTGTCTACTGTTTGGTTCCATCTGTCCTCCCCTTACATCATTTATATATATATATAGTTAGTGAAATGACTACTGTGATACTGTAAATGCCCAATGGATGTGTAATGCAAAACCCATTGCTTTATTATTGACTTAATTTACACGAGTATTTAAACAAATTCAATTTATTTTTCAAACTAAATATTTAAGTGTTGGACATGTTCACTGAGGTCCTGTCAGACGGAAAATTCCACACACCTATGGAGGGCAGATCCAAGCTCCCCCCCCCCCCCAAGTTAACAATTAAAGCAATTTAATCTCAAATGAAGCAGATTTAGGAAAAGTGAGCGAGGCCACCCCAGAGCCCGGAGTTCAAAGGCATGGCTTCCACGTGTTTTTCCTCTGAAACGGCTTTCTCAGAGTACATAATCCTGCAGCAGGGATGAGGGGTGAGAGGCAGGGTATGTCCTTATTAAAGGCGGATAAATCACGGATACTGAGGCGGAGGATTTGAGGTGGCTGCGGCCGGCGCAGCGCTGGGTATTTGTGCAGCGGCAGATTTTCCTCTCTGGCGCAAGGCCAGCCCGGGCAGTAAAGCGGGGGACTTATTAACAGGTTAACAGGCCCTGTTTAAAGATGAACCCACCCGCAATGCTGACCTGTGCGGCCTGCTGATCTCTATACCTCTATACGCTCACACACACACACACACACACACTGCACCGTATACATAAACACACACACACACACACACAAACACACACGTACGCACACACACACACACACACACACACAGACCCACAGACATACACACACACACACACACACACTGCTCCGTATACATACACCCACACACACACACACTGCACCGTACATATGCACCCACCACACACACACACACACACACACACTGCACCGTACACATACACCCACACACACAGACACAGACACACTGCAATACATACACCCACACACGCACACACACACACACACACACAGACACAGACACACACTGCACTGTATGCATGCACCCACACACACACACACACTGCACCGTATACATGCACCCACACACACATGTACCCACACACACGCGCACGCAGACACACACGCACACGCTCAAAAGGCAATGCCTCCAAACTGGCTTTCACAAACACTACTGAAGCCCATGTGACCTAACGAACACAAACACTACTGAAGCCCATGTGACCTAACGAACACAAACACTACTGAAGCCCATGTGACCTAACGAACACAAACACTGCTGAAGCCCATGTGACCTAACGAACACAAACACTGCTGAAGCCCATGTGACCTAACGAACACAAACACTACTGAAGCCCATGTGACCTAATGAACACAAACACTGCTGAAGCCCATGTGACCTAACGCACACAAACACTACTGAAGCCCATGTGACCTAACGAACAGAAAAACTACTGAAGCCCATGTGACCTAACGAACACAAACACTACTGAAGCCCATGTGACCTAACGAACACAAACACTACTGAAGCCCATGTGACCTAACGAACACAAACACTACTGAAGCCCATGTGACCTAACGAACACAAACACTGCTGAAGCCCATGTGACCTAACGAACACAAACACTACTGAAGCCCATGTGACCTAACGAACACAAACACTACTGAAGCCCATGTGACCTAACGAACACAAAAACTACTGAAGCCCATGTGACCTAAGGAACACAAACACTACAGAAGCCCATGTGACCTAACGAACACAAACACTACTGAAGCCCATGTTACCTAACGAACACAAACCCTGCTGAAATCCATGTGACCTAACGCACACAAACACTACTGAAGCCCATGTGACCTAACGAACAGAAACACTACTGAAGCCCATGTGACCTAACGAAAACAAACACTACTGAAGCCCATGTGACCTAACAAACACAAACACTGCTGAAGCCCATGTGACCTAACGAACACAAGCACTGCTGAAGCCCATGTGACCTAACGAAAACAAACACTACTGAAGCCCATGTGACCTAACGAACACAAAAACTACTGAAGCCCATGTGACCTAACGAATACAAACCATGCTGAAATCCATGTGACCTAACGAACACAAACACTGCTGAAGCCCATGTGACCTAACGCACACAAACACTACTGAAGCCCATGTGACCTAACGAACAGAAAAACTACTGAAGCCCATGTGACCTAACGAACACAAACACTACTGAAGCCCATGTGACCTAACGAACACAAACACTACTGAAGCCCATGTGACCTAACGAACACAAAAACTACTGAAGCCCATGTGACCTAACGAACACAAACACTACAGAAGCCCATGTGACCTAACGCACACAAACACTACTGAAGCCCATGTGGCCTAACGAACAGAAACACTACTGAAGCCCATGTGACCTAACAAACACAAACACTACTGAAGCCCATGTGACCTAACAAACACAAACACTACTGAAGCCCATGTGACCTAACGAACACAAGCACTGCTGAAGCCCATGTGACCTAACGAAAACAAACACTACTGAAGCCCATGTGACCTAACGAACACAAAAACTACAGAAGCCCATGTGACCTAACGAACACAAACCCTGCTGAAATCCATGTGACCTAACGAACACAAACACTGCTGAAGCCCATGTGACCTAACGCACACAAACACTACTGAAGCCCATGTGACCTAACGAACAGAAAAACTACTGAAGCCCATGTGACCTAACGAACACAAACACTACTGAAGCCCATGTGACCTAACGAACACAAACACTGCTGAAGCCCATGTGACCTAACGAACACAAGCACTGCTGAAGCCCATGTGACCTAACGAACACAAACACTACTGAAGCCCATGTGACCTAACGAACACAAACACTGCTGAAGCCCATGTGACCTAACAAACACAAACACTGCTGAAGCCCATGTGACCTAACAAACACAAACACTGCTGAAGCCCATGTGACCTAATGAACACAAACATTACAGAAGCCCATGTGACCTAACAAACACAAACACTGCTGAAGCCCATGTGACCTAATGAACACAAACATTACAGAAGCCCATGTGACCTAACGAACACAAACACTGCTGAAGCCCATGTGACCTAACAAACACAAACACTGCTGAAGCCCATGTGACCTAACAAACACAAACACTGCTGAAGCCCATGTGACCTAATGAACACAAACATTACAGAAGCCCATGTGACCTAACGAACACAAACACTACTGAAGCCCATGTTACCTAACGAACACAAACCCTGCTGAAATCCATGTGACCTAACGCACACAAACACTACTGAAGCCCATGTGACCTAACGAACAGAAACACTACTGAAGCCCATGTGACCTAACGAAAACAAACACTACTGAAGCCCATGTGACCTAACAAACACAAACACTGCTGAAGCCCATGTGACCTAACGAACACAAGCACTGCTGAAGCCCATGTGACCTAACGAAAACAAACACTACTGAAGCCCATGTGACCTAACGAACACAAAAACTACTGAAGCCCATGTGACCTAACGAATACAAACCATGCTGAAATCCATGTGACCTAACGAACACAAACACTGCTGAAGCCCATGTGACCTAACGCACACAAACACTACTGAAGCCCATGTGACCTAACGAACAGAAAAACTACTGAAGCCCATGTGACCTAACGAACACAAACACTACTGAAGCCCATGTGACCTAACGAACACAAACACTACTGAAGCCCATGTGACCTAACGAACACAAAAACTACTGAAGCCCATGTGACCTAAGGAACACAAACACTACAGAAGCCCATGTGACCTAACGCACACAAACACTACTGAAGCCCATGTGGCCTAACGAACAGAAACACTACTGAAGCCCATGTGACCTAACAAACACAAACACTACTGAAGCCCATGTGACCTAACAAACACAAACACTACTGAAGCCCATGTGACCTAACGAACACAAGCACTGCTGAAGCCCATGTGACCTAACGAAAACAAACACTACTGAAGCCCATGTGACCTAACGAACACAAAAACTACAGAAGCCCATGTGACCTAACGAACACAAACCCTGCTGAAATCCATGTGACCTAACGAACACAAACACTGCTGAAGCCCATGTGACCTAACGCACACAAACACTACTGAAGCCCATGTGACCTAACGAACAGAAAAACTACTGAAGCCCATGTGACCTAACGAACACAAACACTACTGAAGCCCATGTGACCTAACGAACACAAACACTGCTGAAGCCCATGTGACCTAACGAACACAAGCACTGCTGAAGCCCATGTGACCTAACGAACACAAACACTACTGAAGCCCATGTGACCTAACGAACACAAACACTGCTGAAGCCCATGTGACCTAACAAACACAAACACTGCTGAAGCCCATGTGACCTAACAAACACAAACACTGCTGAAGCCCATGTGACCTAATGAACACAAACATTACAGAAGCCCATGTGACCTAACGAACACAAACATTACAGAAGCCCATGTGACCTAACAAACACATACAGCACTGCCTTTGAGCACATGATGATCTGTCAGGGGTCCTAACAGGCTTACTCCATCCATACTTAAAACCAAATTATCCACTTCCCACAGACAATTATGAGTAAAAAAAAAAGTTCTGACGTGAAACAATAAAGCCATGATAATTAACAGAGGCACAGAACTGCTGAGGCGCGCAGATTTACTGTCAGCTGCCATCTATGTCCGTGGGCTTTAATTACCTTCACCTATAGCTTCCACTGACACATGTAATTCATTAAAAAATAATAATGTGGCTACTTCCATGACTAATCACTCTGCTCTCTGCGCTGACCTCATTTATGAGACCATGCAATTAACATAAACATTAGGCCAAACATCGGAGAAGGGCCCTCATGCGCCATGCAAAGATAACATCGCTAAAACAAAGCAGAGCAAAACCAATTAATTATAAAATAAGTCCTCATCAATTCGCCTGTGATGCGCTTGACACATGAGAAACTTAATCAGAGAAAATTAGGGTCTAGCAAGAAAAGATGGCGGTCACTTTTTCAGCCATAACGTTGTAAAAGTAAAAACTTCAGGAATCATGACAGAGTTCTGAACTGCACTGCTTTCACCAGGCTTACAGCAGAGAGGTATAAACCTGGCACTATCACTCTGAACTGCACTGCTAATACCAGGCTTACAGCAGAGAGGTATAAACCTGGCACTATCACTCTGAACTGCACTGCTTTCACCAGGCTTACAGCAGAGAGGTATAAACCTGGCACTATCACTCTGAACTGCACTGCTTTCACCAGGCTTACAACAGAGAGGTATAAACCTGGCACTATCACTCTAAACTGCACTGCTTTCTCCAGGCTTACTGCAAGTTTGGTATGTAAGAGTACTGGCTGTAGATGCACTGTACCAAAATACTGTTTTTTTAACTTTCGTTTACATTTGACTATTATTATTAACTTTCTTACCTGGAGTCCCAGACAGTTCCACACTCAGTGTGCGTTCAGTGGTTTTGTTCTCAAACGGTGATTCCTTGTGGTCACTGAAACACAAATGGTGCAGGCTGCACATTCACACTGGCCATAAACATATTTTAATGATTATATAAAATGGAAATGAAAGGGATAAAATGCCTCATTGTTGTTTTTTTTTTTGGGGGGGTTAGATTTTGTTTCGCTATAAAAATCCGTCACTTACTTTGGAGACTCTGGGGTCAAAGGAAGTGGCAAGGTGGTTGGTTTGGCTGCAGAACACAAAGGAGCATGGGTAATTATTTAACTAGGTCACACTGACCTTGCAAAAAAAATTCCAACTCCACATCTACATTTCAATCTCAGATGTGATCATAAATAGCAGTTTTGTTGCAAACTCAACCCATATTGAGGCGAAATATATTTCATACTACTTGGATAAAAAAAAAAAAAAAATGATGGATTCTACGGCTTGGACCCCTTTTTAGTTCTCTGTTGGGATGGAATGATGGTGTGTGCAAATCCTGACCCATGATTTTTCTAGAGCAACAGGGCTCAAATGAACAAATAAAACACCAAAAAATAAAAGACTTCAAAAGTAACTCCGCATGCAGAGAACCGAAAGCAGAGGCAGAGAGAGAGGAGGAGTGAGTCACAGAAGGTTGTGCCCAAGGCGGTAATCATTGACAAATTCAGCCAATGAATGCCTCACATTTAAACAGCCATGTCATTGCAGCGGTAGTGTGAGGCGGCTCCTACATACAAACATTCAGTTTTGATCTAGCCTGAAACTGACCGACTGACTAAACGTTAATTCCCCGGTGTTAGCAGTGTTAGCAAGCCTTCCGCCACCAGCTCCAGTTCGGTTGCTCTTTGCGAATGAGCAGCATATAGCTCACTGGTTAAAAAAAAAAAATAGCTGCTGTCCACTTGAATGTGAGGTACAGTCGACTGACTGATTTCAAAGCGATCGTTAAATTCAGATTAGTAAAAGGGGGTGGGTTGGGTTAGTATTGGGTGCAAATGAATATGTGGTTAGAAAGCAGAGAGGGGAGGATTAGGGGGGTGGGGTGGGGGGGGTGCGTTAGGTGGAGGAGGCGGGGCAGAGATTCAGCGATGATTACCTAACAGCGGAAGGACCGGGTCGTCGGGGGGGTTGCAGAGTGCCTGTCTGTGTTGGCGCTGCTCTTGTATGACGGTGGGGGTGGGGTCACCTACTGGGATGACAGAGGCTGCGAAAAGGGGGCTCTGGGAGCCAAATGAGAATGCCATGGGCTCGTGAACAACCCCCCCAACACAGCCTGCCTCCTCCACGCTGACCTCTGAGCCCCCCAGCTCCCAGGCCCAGCCTGTTGCCCTGTTACAGAGGCCTACGCCTATCTCTCCGGGTACCGTCAGCTCAACGTCAGGCCATTCGGCGCATGTGGTGCCCCGGGCACCGGGGGAGCCTGTGAGCCAGTGTCCTCCAGCTTCAGCCCCAGTGTGAACAGGGACAGCTGAAGAGGTGCCCCTGCTGGACAGGGCAAGGCTGGAGGGGCCCATGGGAGTGACCGGCTCCAGCTTGGGGGTGATCCTTTGGGGGTAATCCCCAGGAGACCAGCCCGGCTCTTCCTTTTTCCTAATGGTCACTGTTACATGTCTGGGTGCCTGCCCGGTGCCCTGGGCCCCACTCAGGTAGTTTTTAGTCAACACGCCCCCCACCTCCAGGCAACGGCCACACCTGTCTGAGGGACTAAACTCTCCGGGATGGAGAGAGTAAGAGTGAATGTCTCTAATGAACCTAGCGGCTGGGCTTTTCTCCTCAATGGGCAGCCTGTGCTTCGGGTTGGGACGGGAGCAGCTGGGGCCTTCCCCAGAGGCCGGGGGAATAAAAGTAGGGGGTGTGGGCTCATGCAGCCTCTTTGCTTGGGCCTTGTGGGGGCACGCGACTCTCCTCCACCTCCTGACCCCCGCGCGAGCCGTAACGAACGCATCACCAGGCCGGACCTCACCTCGCTGCAGATGCTGCTGCTGCGTCGAGGAGGCCTTCTTCCTGGAGGAGGACGAGGAGGAGGAAGAAGAAGAAGTGGAGGAGGAAGAGGAGGAGGATGATGAAGAGCAGTGAGAGGAGGCGGTGGAGGCTGAGGACAGCGAGGACGAGGACGAAGAGGAGGAGCAGGACGAGGAGGAGGGCCCGTCCCCGCTCTTCTCCTTGGTGCTCCTCTGTGCTTTGGTGTGAAGGCCGTCATCGCTGGATGTGAGGTACTTGAGCAGCTCGGCACAGGGGCGCCTGATCGCCCTACTCTGCTGGGGACAGGACCCCCTCTGCTTGCTGCTCCACGGGTTCTCCGCCTGAACAACAACAGCAGAACAAAACAAGGCATACTTTTACATTAAGGCACCTAACACACACTCACACCAATTATATAGCTGATAGTTATTGACGTTCAATAACTATCAGCTAACTTGAGGTTCAAGTTAAATACCTTTGCTCAAGGGTACACTGACATTGCCCCCAGGAATTGAGCCTGCAACCTCTAAGTTACAAGCCCAGTTCCCTAGCTGTTATTCTACACTGCAAACACATACACAAGGGCTGTCAACATCTTCAGGGACAGAGTTTGGATTGTAATTTGGTTGTTGTTTATAGACATAATTGTTGTTTTTGAAGAAATGTTCCCATTTATTGCCGATTTGATTTCAAGGGGGAGCACAGTCCTATTACTCTTAAATCATACACTTGGAATTGATTCAGCAAATAACCAGCTTTAAGGATAATCTGTAAACCGTGAGCTATGTCTCTCCTCCTGGACATGGGTGTTTGGAATGCAAATAATAATGTTATATCCTCTCAATTAAAGAAGTGCGCAGAAGTGAAACTTTAAAGCAAACATGCTATTTGCACAAGTTGGATCAAAGAAGGAAAACCCACCAGGCACAACCCTGTTTCACCCAGAAATAAATTATTCAAGCTTTAGAGCAGATATCCATATGATAATTAAATCTATATTTTCAAAAGCACTATGCTTTGGAATTGGACATTCATAATTTTTGTGCATATGCAGACTTTATTTGGCATTCACCAAAGGGGCTTTACTTGTTAGTATCATCGAAGAATGTGAAAAAGTTCCCGTAATGTTGAGCTACGGAAAAACTAAACGGTGAGCAAAAACTTTATGCAAAAAAGATTAATAAATGCACCAGGGTCCTAGACCGAGAACATTTCTGTCCTAGACCCGGTGCATGCATGGAAAGTGATCGGGCACCGGCAGGTGCATGCATGAACAGCACACTGACTTTGTCAGTTACTGTTTGCTTCTCTTACAAAATAGGCCTGGTCTATGATTGGGAGATGATATTAAGTTAAAATCAAAGAGTTTTGCTCAAGCTGTCACCACAGACCTGGAAGCTCTGCTCTAGCATCAAAAAAAAGAAAAACATCGAACAGAGATTTAGCAAGAGAAGTGCCTTGATGTGAAACACAGAACCCAAACAACAATCATCAGGGTTTTCAATTATGACAATACAGGACCTGGGAGACAACATGGAACACTACTTAACAACCGAGCCCAGGAAAGAAAGAGAAATGACAGGATAGAAGCACAAAAACAAACGTCTGGTGAATCTGCCTCTGATGTAAAAATCACAGTCGGGAGTAAGATACACACACATACGCTCACACACACACACACACACACTCTCTCTCTCACACACACACACACACATACACACACACTCTCTCTCTCTCTCACACACACACACACACACACACACACTCTCTCACACACACACACACACACACACACACTCTCTCTCTCTCACACACACACACACACACACACACACTCTCTCTCACACACACACACACACACACACACACACACACACACACACACACACACACACACACACACTCTCTCTCTCTCACACACACACACACACACACACACACACACACACACACACACACACACACACACACACTCTCTCTCTCACACACACACACACACACACACACACACACACTCTCTCTCTCACACACATACACACACACACACACACACACACACTCTCTCTCTCTCTCACACACACACTCACACACTCTCTCTCTCTCACACACACACACACACACACACACACACACACACACACACTCTCTCTCTCTCTCTCACACACACACACACACACACACACTCTCTCTCTCACACACATACACACACACACACACACATACGCTCACACACGCACACACACACACACACTCTCTCTCTCTCTCTCTCTCTCTCACACACACACAGTGCCTCTGCAGCCTAATTGGTGACAGAGAGGGGAGGCTGAGGGGATGGGGAGGGGGTGGTAAGGTACCTTGCTGGGGGCAGGCGCTGGTCTAGCCCTGGGGCTGCTGGAGGCTTGGCTCTGGGGCTTGCCTCCTGTGTACTGGCCGTAACTGAGCTGGGCGCTGGCGGGGGCCAGTAGCAGCTTCTTTAGCTGTGGAAACAGGAGGGAGGCGTGAGGACAGGACTCTCATTCACACACCTGAACAGAGTCACAGGTGTCACTGGAAGCAACTGATGGGCTGTGCTTCTGCTGTCCCTGGGACCCACTACCAGATAATTTGTTGTGATATTTTGCCAAAGGCAAAGCATTCCTACACATGCAAGCGTACACACACATAAACACACACACTCACTAAAGAGGGTTCCTCAGGCTCTGGAGACTCTGGAGACACGCCATTGGGCGTGGCAGAAGGGCAGCTGCGCTCGTTGCCGCCGGCGACGGCATGGGTGTTGCCGTTGGTGACGTCCCCATCAGCCAGAGCTTCAAACGAGGGCAGGCCGTCCTCGTCCACCGGGATGCTGTCCAGCGTCTCCGTGAGTACAGCCAGCAGGTTAGCCTCATTCTCCTCATCTATCTTCTGAAGGGAGGGAGGAGACAGAGAACAGTTCATACATATTGTACAGCCAGCAGGTTAGCCTCATTCTCCTAATCTGTCTTCTGAAGGCAGAGAGGAGGCAGAGAACAGTTCATACATACTAGAACCTCAGAGCTAACAGCTTCAAAGTTATGGACTGACCAGTTACCTGACTGGCTGTGAAACAGTACACGTATCGATATATGCAGTTAAACCTTATCCAGACTGAGCTCTCTTGCAAGCAAGCTTTAGGCCAGTGGTATAAATGAGGGAACAGTGGTTACATACAATATACCCACTTATTAGTTTTATTACAAATAAGATTCATATTCTTTAAATAGTTGTATTTTTGATATTACTTTCTTTTCAAAGTTTCAGGCGTTTCAGGTTAATGAATACGCTCCATTCCCTTCTTCCTGATTCATGCGTATCTCAGAGGCTGTGCGGTATTTTTGCCTTTTACTGGAAGAGGCACGCTGCATTTTTAATTGCGGCCTTACTCTGGCATGTGAGGCAAACATCTGCAGCGCCCTGTCTTTAATTTCTCTCTCTGCGTGAGCTCGGTCTGGCAGGTGTCTGCCAGGAGCATGCCGTTCTGCTCTGGAATCTGCGCGCTCATCTCCCTGAGTCTGAGGACTTACAGATCGGACCGAGAGACCAGCTTCTGGCACCAGTGTGTGTGCGCGTGTGTGTGTGTGTGTGTGTGTGTGTGTGTGTGTGTATGTGTGTGCATGGACCCCACTTACTGTCAAGAACCTAATTCCATCGCTTAAGTCAAAGATTCTAGACAACATGATGGTTCACTTGCTGTCACACTGTAAATGAAGTTAAAAGATAAGGCTAAAAACACAATAATACCCACAAGCATTCAATAACTCTCCCAGCGAGACCAGTACCGTGGACAGCATAAGATTCATAAGGCACAAGATCCACGTAACATAAGACAGAGTGAGTGTTTTTCAGTGACTCAGTGTGTGTTTCTGAGTTATGGAGCCAGTCAGATAAAAGACATGCCTGCGTGACGAGTCCTTTTACATATCAGTCCCTGTGATCACACACCATTATGAAGAGGGAGAAAAAAATCCCCCTTTCATCTCTCTCTCACACGTGGCCCATCTCTCCGGATGAAGACTGATGTTAAATGGGAGCATAATAATGTCCCAATAATGCTATCAGCATCTGAGACGCAGCAAAAAGAATTGATGCATGTGTTTTTCCCTGTCTCTTTTTTTATTGATTTATTTTTGATAGATCTCACCTCAGGGTCTGAGGCACGCATGTTGATTTGTCAGAGATCCTGTGGGGGGCCGAAGCATGGGGATGCTTCAGTTTTTACGTTTATTTTGATTATACATGAGTTTTACGAAGAAGTCTCAAAACATGACAAAAAAAAACAAAGGTTAAAAACAAGTAGAGAGACAGGAGGACACAGCTTTAATCCCATTTTACCTGGTGGTTATATCAACTTATATCCAGATGTCCTGCAAATGAAGGATACATTGATGTATCCTCACACGGAAGTCTTTTCACATTTCTGGGTGACATCATTGTGCTCACGACCAGTCAGATTAAAAGACCATCCCACCGAACATTTTGATTGGCTTAGGTATCCTTGGAATCAATCGAAGTTACACGACTTCATCAATAGCCGAGGTCAACTTTGATGACAGGCTAATCGGATTGACTGTTCCAGTTTTCATTTCATCTCCTTGCTTCTTCGTCTCTTCCACTCATTTCCTCCATATACTTCTTGAGTAGGACACAAGTGGAGGAGACGAGGAAACAAGAAAAAGTATTGGAACGCACCCTGTGAGATCCTCAGCTTCAGGAAGCAGAAGTACGACTATATTAGGTATTTTTTCCTCCTGTTCGCTAAACCAGGTGGTTTCACTAATGAGCTCCACTACCTGGTCGAAGAGTTGTACTAATTAGAATTAGCTAGTTTAGTGCATGGGTGGAACAAATACATGGCAGCACTTGTACTTTTTTATTGCCCTGTGTTAGAACAAGCTGCTCCTGTATGATGACTATGACAATAATGCATAATCATAAAACTTTATTTATACAGCACTTCCCTTCAGTCAGACAATCAAAGCACCTGCCACAAAAGGAAACACAATAAAGTAAACACACATAAAATAAAGACAAAACATGGCAGACAGACTAGTGAGGCGTGTAACTGGAGCGGCTTCTGCAGGCAGCTTTCTGTCCAGCACATGATGTAAGCAAGGGCTGTCTCTTTGGTTAAAGGGGGTGAACCAATGACAAAAACAGACTATTTGCTGTATAAGATGTTTCCTTTAGTAATATATCTACATCTTTACTAGATCATCATCAGCAATTCTTTTCGCAGCAAAACCACCTGTCTGTTCTGTTTGGTTTACAAGCTGTAAAATGACACTGTCTGTTTTCCTGCCTTATTGCCCCACAGCACTTAGTGCCCAACGGCCCTGTCCCTCCCCACCGTCCCTCCCCACCGTGCTGCAGGGCCTCACAGTCTCACTCTGAGAGAGAGAGACCCGCCGTGCTGCAGGGCCTCACAGTCTCACTCTGAGAGAGAGACCCGCCGTGCTGCAGGGCCTCACAGTCTCACTCTGAGAGAGAGACCCGCCGTGCTGCAGGGCCTCACAGTCTCACTCTGAGAGAGAGACCCGCCGTGCTGCAGGGCCTCACAGTCTCACTCTGAGAGAGAGACCCGCCGTGCTGCAGGGCCTCACAGTCTCACTCTGAGAGAGAGACCCACCGTGCTGCAGGGCCTCACAGTCTCACTCTGAGAGAGAGACCCGCCGTGCTGCAGGGCCTCACAGTCTCACTCTGAGAGAGAGACCCGCCGTGCTGCAGGGCCTCACAGTCTCACTCTGAATGTGTGCCTGCATGTGTGTTTGAGTGTGCAAAAGAGTGTGGCTCTTTAGATAGTTATGAATGTCACATTGGCCAGAGCAACCCTGTCTATCAGCCTAAAAGGGACTCAACAGGTCCTCGCAAGTCTGGACACTAGTTAGTCAATCTCTGCATTACTTTATCAACATTTCTGTCCTAGACCTACTCCTGCAATCTGATTGGTGGCAGCAGATTTCTGTCAGTGGATTTGGTTGGAATAGGTGGTTTATCATTTCCTGAGGCCCACTCTGTAGGGGGAAGTTTTTACTGACACTTTGATTTATGCGCGAAACACGTCGCCGGATTGGACAGTGCCGGGCATGCCCGGAACACGGCTGTAACTAGAGGCCTAGAGCCCAGCAGTTAGCATTTCCATAGGCTTTTCCCCAGAAAGCAGGGGAACCGTTTCTCAGTTTCACACATCGGACGCATAACATCTCTGTATCTACACTTCAGGCGATGGTAGCGGCTGCCCTTGTTCACACTATCAACGCGTACGCGTCAGATCTCCGTAAAGAGCGTGTTCACACATTAAGGTGCTAATGCAGATAAGGACACTGTCGTGGTGAGGCTGCCTGTATGAAAGCCGTTATTGTATCGCAGAGAGGAATGTGGACTTGAACGAAACCTCGGCCCCTCCTCCAGTTACAGAATCCAAGGTACGTCCAAAGGTACAGAAAGGTACAGAAAGGTTATATCCTTCCAAAGGAAAAAAAAGTCTTGAATGAAATCCAACAATAAATTGAGCTAATAAAGTACTACGCGAAGGTGACCGTATCCAGTTTCAGATTATGACTGAATATAAATCTATGCACTTGGCTTAGCCACTCAGTCTGTGGCCTAGTTGCTTTGGGTAAAAGCATCAGCTAAATAACTTTAATGTAAATCAGTTATACAGGTATGTTTGCTGTTAAGGAACAAATAATGTTGCGACTACAGTAGCAAAGGGTGCCTAACTCATTGTTTTGTTTTGACAAAAATATCTAGTCATTCTTTACCTTTATTTGGTCATAAAACAGGCTGACACGTTTGTGAAAAAAAAAAAGCCAACAAGAGTGGGGTTTTTTATCAGGTGACCCCTGCAGTTATCTGAGAGGTTGTTTTTGACACATGTAAGGATCTCTCATGAAGTACTTTATGGAGTACCGTGGTTCCATTGTGTTCTACTGATATTGTTAATGACCTAGATAACAGGATCATTTTGATTATACACTTTTGAACTGCAAGAAAAAAAAAATCAAATCTACAACCAATTGCTTCACTCGGATTAGAAACTGCAAGCAAAGTAGCAAGGGCCAAGTCTAAAAAAAAACAGGTTAACTGAGTAAGACGAAGAAAGGCAAAAAAGTGTCAAAGTACAGTCGCGCAACAACAACTCAGTGATAAGGTCATTTTTACATCCTTCCAAAATGTCGCTCCAACTCTATTGTGAAAGAAGAATATGGAGTAAGACTCCAACTGGAGAAAAAACTGATTTAATCTGTCTGTTTACAGAATTAATATTCTGTCCCAACTGCTGAACAATAAATTGAGTAAATGTGACTGGGATGAGTACTCAGCTGTGCATAGATGAAAAATGCAGTCATCAGTGCTTAGTTCTTCCTTGTTTAGTTTTTGAAACTGAGGAACAGTTTAAGTGAATGGGGAGTCTTCAGCCCCAGCCACAGCCTAACTGGGATTAGGGAGAAAAACATGCTCGATTTGGAAAAAACAAACAAACAAGCAAACGAACAAAACAACCAAACAAACAATACCATTCTCCCTTTATTATCCTATAGGGAGGTTTCAGAGTAAATAAATCAAACGCAGTTTGTGAGAAGATGTCACTGTCACTGACGCATGTGAGACAGGGAAATGAGGAGAGAGCGGAGGTGAATATACACAGCAAGACAGTGATCAAATGTCCGCTCTACATTCCAACATCAAATGTTACTTTATTTGTACTGAATTTTACTTTCTCACAAGTGGGGTTAGGGAAGTCTGTATTTTGTCCTTTGCATCATTTGTGTGACTTATACATAAATGTGGCAAACAAAAAAATGAAAGCCCCAATACCTAATGTTGGGCTGCTGGGATATTTGATTAATCTGACTGCTCTGCCCCCAGGCTGAACTTTTGTTGTTGTACTATCTTTGCTTGCTTTTTTTCTATGCACTTCACAGTATTAGCTTCACAATCCCGAATCATGCGCTTCTTCACTCTAGTTTCCATTTGCTGTTTTCCTTATAACCTTAAAACCTTACAACCTCTTATGGCTTAACTGGCAGAGTCCTGAGAGAGCACAGCAGCAGTAGAGAGTCTCAGGGACAGTGTTTGATTCAACAAACCAAACCAAACCAAACCTCCACAGACCAAGGGGTATGGCCAACCAAACACTACCCCTGGGGTTCACACCTTGTTAGTCCCGTCCAAAGTTCCCATTAGACACACATAATAAATGATAACAGCCAGGAAAACTACTGATAATCCTTAAGTGCACAGCCCAAGGTGCCCCTTAACCTAAGTGAGAAATAATGGTATTAGCCTCCATAGAGAGATTAATAAGCGCAGGGCCCAGGAACGGGTGAGTGACCTGAACAGCGACGGCGGCAAGAGCCCGTCACCCGGCCGGGCCTCATCTCTCAAACAGCGAGCTCCTCATTTTCTCTCCAGAAACGTGGCTTGTGGAGAAGCACTTCAATTATTCAAAAACCACTTTGCAATCATTCCACAGCTTGGCAAGCAGGCAGGCAGGCAGTTTAGGAGAGGTATCCCCCACTCAACACCCCACCCCCCAGGTTCACTGTCAGGCTTCCAACCCCCCCCAGCTTCCTACAAATAGGGCTGTCGTACAGTGTAACAGTTGGGGAGCTGGGCTTGTGACATAGAGGTTGCACGTTCCACTCCCAGGTGGGCTGTGCCCCCAGGTGGGTGGGCACCATGCCAATGTGGATGTACCTTGCCAGTACAAGAGGACCCTCCTGGAACCTCCCCATTCAGTTGCCATGGCTTGACTGTAGAGTTGCTATGCATCTGCTCTGGACAATGTCAGTATCCATAGTAACTGACACAGCTGGCATTTTACATGTCAACCTTTCATCCAGCTGGATATTTTTTTTTAACAGAAACAGCTCAAGCTTAAGTGTCTCATTCAAAAATGCAACAGCTGTGCGCCTCTCAGCTATCCAGCTCCCAGCTCTTCCGACAGCATACACAGCTTCCATAAACATTACAACGTCCATAACCTTACAACCAAAGTCATTTACAGATTTCCTGTCTTGTAACCCCTTTGTGATGTCATCAGATGAGAACACAGAATCGCATGGGGTTCCTAAATAACCAAGGAATCAAATGAACCATTTATCTGATCACAATCTCAGTTCCAGAACCCCAGTCATGTGACCTCCTTTGTGATGCAGTGAGATGACATCACAAAATCCCACAAGGGTTCCTGAATGGAAAAAGACCCACTGAATAAACCTTCTGAACTGAAACTTGGGGACTGACCTCCGGGAAACTGGAGCCACAATGACACTGAAACCAGGTGGACAGACTGTGACTTCATTCAGGGTAATCGTGACCCTGTTTTGTTGCATGTTGGGTTTAGCATTCAGCGTTGGCTTTGTTTAGTTAAGCTGCACGATGGAGGGATGGAGCCTGATTTCTCAAGTGTCTCTCAGAGGGAGTAGCTTATCAGCTTTCATCACTGATACCAAATCAGGATATCTACACAGGGAACAAGCTGGAGCTGGGGAGGGCAGCAGAACAATAGAGGAAGATAAGAAAACATATGTAAGACAACACGAGTATGAACATGGCTCAAACCACAAACTAGTTATGGACTCCATAGTCTCGACTCCAGACACTCAGTCTCTGATAAAGCCTACAGAACCCATGCACTGATATTTTTGCGGTATAGGCTGCCTGCCTCATCAGTGCCCTCAGATGTCGGAGGGTGGAGTTCTTCATGGCTATATTTTGTACAGATGAACAAACAGAATTTTACAACTCTGAAATGCTGCTTCATACTTATCAAGGTGGTGATTGGTCAGAAGCAGTGGCAGACCAGACCATTGCTTTGTGAGCAAAGAACATTCTAATCATTCTGGGCAGACCATTGGAAAGGTAGTTTGTTAGGCTCATGATTATGATGTCATAATTATGAGCCCTATTAGTGTGACTCCAGATCCCATCAGCAGACCTGTATGGTCAGTGAGGCCATAAGAACTCCCTGACATCCAACCAATCTGACCTGCTCTATGAAAAAAAGGGTTTGCTGTTCAGTTTACAATGGGTACAGTGTGCCACATGAGCGAAGTACTTGAAAGCAAATGATCTTATTGACATTAGAGAGCAGAGCACTCAGAAGCAAACACACACACACACACACACACACACACACACACTAAAAAAGGCCATTTGCTGATTGTTAAATAAACGCATTACATTCTACCTTGACGTTTCAGACGCTGCTCAACTGAAAGGTAAACTAAGCCGGTGCCTTTGACTTTGGCGAAGGAGGGGGGCACTGAGCGGATTTCGTATTCTTTTCTGACCGCAACCCTCCTCGTGCAGTGGAAGCGCTCATTCAGTGCGGTAAATAGCGGGCTAAAAATAAATAGCGCGGCAGGCGCGCTCGTGAGTAACGGAGGCTGAAATGGCATCTGTACCCTCAGAGCTGAAGGAGTGAAAACAGCAACGGGACGGGCGCGGGGCGGAGCCGCGCTGCAGAGCGGAGCTCGCGTGCCGTACAGCCTGAATGGAGGATTATGAATCAGGCTGCAGGAATCGCTTTTAGGATATCAGATTACGGGACGCACAGCGTACGCGTATTGGCGTACACAAAGCCTCCTCTGAGCCACTTCATCATTCATCCGCTGGTTATTGGGTTGTGAATGTCATTCCCTTTGCCCTCCCCAAAAATACTGAGGCAACATTTTGAATCAATCGCTGCTTTTTGGAGACATGACAATTTTCAAATTAATTGATGCAGAGACCACAAAGGAACATGAAGAAGAGTCACTTTCAAATTTATTTCAAGTCTGTGCCTACACTGATAGCTTATATGGCCAGGGTACTTTCTGTCTTACTTCATGATATCACAGACATAAAGCATTTTATTGTTATCTTTTAATAACCTGTGTTTAATGTGTGCCGGTTGCTCCGCTCTCTCAATGATCATTCATGTGTGAGGACCACAGAGCGTGAGCTGTGCAGTAATAAGAAGATAGAAACTGTGCTAGCCGCAGCTACAGCTGTGACATAAATAAATGGAGAAACTGCCATCCGCACTCCCGGGAGAGAACATGAAGGCACAAAAGAGAATTTTATGTTCCGAACCGTTTAACAAATCTGGTGTAGCACTGCAAATTAAATGACCAAATCTCTGCAAAAATAAAGCAATCCAAAATGTGTTTCACTGGAAGAGAGCAAAAATAAACTCTTACTGAAAAAAAACATAACTGAAAATAAAACTTTATAGATACTGTGTTTTGCTCCCTTCATTTACAGCTATGCATTAAGCTGATTATCTTACCCAACAGATATTATTTAAGTTGCACACAATCCATCTCTAGAGCTGCGTATTTAATCAGGAAATTACTGTGAAGCACCGTGCTCATGGGTATAGCAGCAATGCCCCCAACCCGGAGCTGAACCTGCAACCAGAGTCAGAGTCCAGCTCCCTAACTGTTACACCACATTGCCACCCAGGGGTGTCACCAAACTCTATTTACTAGGGCACGTACCCCATTAATAATTTGTTGTGCCCCAGTAAAGGATCATGAAAAATAACTAGTTTTTAAAAATGTGTCATAAACTGCAAGTGTGAGGATGTGGGCACTGGGGGCCTGTGCCCCAGCAGATCTAAAAGTTTAGCAACACCCCTCACGGTGCTTCTCAGTGCTCACAGAGTTCTGACAGCAGCTTTACATGAGGATGGAGATTTGGGGGTGGGTCACATGACACACACCTCTGCACATACCCCCGCCGGCCCCCAGCTGTTAGTGCACGCTGGACAGGTAAGACAGGTGAGAAATGGGGAATCCTTCCCGGAATCAGCAGCTTTATCTCCTCCGCCTACGGGGAGTATAAAACTGTTCCTGCCAGTTTTGGGTTTCTAATAGGAAGTGGAAGAGATCAGAGAGCAGAGCTTACAGGCTAAGCTCCTCGTTTCAGGCCCGGTTAGAGGGAGCTAGTCGCTCCTGCTCCCGCTCCTGTGGGGGGGGGGGGGGGGGAGGCCTTAAGCAGATTACCCCTCTGGGCTAAAAATAGGCGCAGGGACCGGAAAAAGCAGCAGAGTAACTGCAAGCTGTACTACGCTAGGCTAGGCTAGGCTAAGCAACGCCTGCACAATGGTACAATCTGATATTGTAATTACACCCCCCCACCACTCAGCTGAAGGATGAGCTGCTGTCTGTGCTCTGGGAAATTACTGCAAGCTCCATGCCACCCCCCCTCCCCATCTGTGCTAAGTTCCCAAACAGAGAGAGAGCAATGGGCTTACACAGTGAGACAGAGAGATACACATACAGAGTGAGGGACAGAGGAGAGGTAGAAAGTGAAAGACAGAGTGTATGAATGTGTGAGAGAAAAAGTCCCTGCGTGCGTGTGCATGTGTGTGAGAATGAAACAAAGAAAGAGTGTGTGCATGTGTGAAAGACAGAGATAGAGACTGTGTATGTGTGTGTGTGAATGTGTGTGTGTGAGAAAGAAACATAAAGAGAGTGTGTGCATGTGTGACAGATGGAGACAGAGACTGTGTGTGTGTGTGTGTGTGTGTGAGAGAGAAAGAAAAACATAGAGAGAGTGTGTGCATGTGTGAAAGACAGAGATAGAGACAGTGTGTGTGTGCGTGTGTGTGTGAGAAAGAGAAACAGAGTGTGTGCATGTGTGAAAGACAGAGATAGAGACTGTGTGAGAGTGTGTGTGTGTGTGTGTGTGAGAGAGAGAGAGAGAAGGACAATGGCAGATATATATAGGAGGTGAGAGAGTGAGAAAGAGAGGGATAAGGTGTGTGTGAGAGAGACAGTAACAGTAAGAGAGACATTAGCCACCTGCTGTGTGTTTGCATGGGCGTCTGGTTTCCGGTCCTCCATCTCTGGTCTGAGGAGTCACAGTGCTGAAATGGGCCCTGGGGGGGGGGGGGGGGGCTGGGTGACCTAAAGTCTTGCAGTGGGGGCTTAAATTAGCAGCAGGGTCAGCGGCCCACCGGTCTCTATATTCAAGCGAGCGCAAACGCAAAAATGCAAGTGAAAGACTTGCTATAATTAGCGGGGCGTTGGGCTGAGCTCGGCCAGGCCAGAGACTGAGACAGATCACCCTAGACACTGACAGGTTATCCGAGGGGGGATTACATCATGCTGTGTATTTGCCTACTGGATCGCATTGTGCAGAGTGGCTAAAACACAGTTGTTTTTTTTTTTTTACAAACAAACCATTACAACAACAGAAACATTAGTGTCCCAGTCCCGGAGGGCCGCAGTGTTTGTAGGTTTAACTCCAGTCCTGGAGGGCCGCAGTGTCTGCAGGTTTAACTCCAGTCCTGGAGGGCCGCAGTGTTTGCAGGTTTAACTCCAGTCCTGGAGGGCCGCAGTGTCTGCAGGTTTAACTCCAGTCCTGTAGGCGGCACTGTCTGCAGGTTCATCTCCAGTTCAGCCAATCAGCAGTTAAATCTTTAATTCTGGCTATGGAACCAATGCTTGCTTTAGCTCTTTATCCAAGTTTGAAGAACACTGAAACCTGACAGACAGGGCAGCCCCCCCCCCCCCCCCCCCACCCTTCTCTCTCAGTGTGAGCACTGGTGAAGTTATTGGCCTGTGCCCTCTGGAGTCTTACACTTCATAAACAGCACAAATACGCAGGAAAGCACCCGCGTGTCTCAAAGTAATCAAACAGGGCCTGGTGCTCGGAAGAGAGAACGACAGCCGCCAGACGACTCCACTTTAACAGCTGCGGGGATCTTTAATGTTTAATGCTTATCGTTCAGATGGCTGGATGTTCCATTAGAGGAGGAATTCATTTAAAATTGCTTCATTCGATGTGAATATATTCTACTTTAAAGAAAAAAAAAACCCCAGGAATGAACTGCAATGTTTTCAAAGTGTTCACTTGAAGGAAAAAAAACATATTTGCATTGCACAGAATAATATGATAATTCTGCTGGCCGAGCTGAATGGGTTGGAGTTATTGGTGGGGCTGCTTTTGAAATGTCAGAATAAATTTGCTAAATAAATACCACTGATATTCAGCCTTTTTTTGTAGCTGTTCAGCACTCAATGCAAACATACATGCTCGGATTAATGAGTAATGTATCCCACAGCGTTCTCTCAGCCAAAAGTGTTTAAAATATGATCACACAAAGCCATGGGAGCATTCTGGAGCAAATAACACAGACGACCAAACACCTCAGAGTGTGTTTAAGGGAGACGCCTTGGAATTGTCTGGGATACACCTGGGGAGCGGCCTTGAAACATCCAGCAAACGTCCAGGAAATTACCCAGTAAATTCTAGAAACTGTCCAGAAAATGTCCAATGGAGAACGTATTGGCAGAGCTGTGAGTAGATGCTGTAAGTAAGAGTTTGCACAATCGCCATCGGTAATGCATCACCACGCCCCCCCCCCACACAAACTCCCTCACCCCCCCATTGCTGTTTCCTGACAAACCTTGAAAAGTGTCAAGGTTTCGAAACGGGTTACAATTCAATGAGCTTGACTTCTGTTCTGAAAAAAAAAAAAAATAAATAAATAAATAAAAATACACAGACCTATCACTAGGGGTCGAAAGACACAGCAGGTCCTCTCCTCATTAAAGGCATTGTGTTTATACGTTTCAGAGGGAATTACACTGTCCGTTTACACAGGTGGATAGGTACAGGTGAGGTACCTACGCTTAAGGGTGCGACGGCAGCACCTCAGTAGGGAATTGGACCTCCAGTCTTTGAGTTACAGATCCCAGGTACCCTCAGGTTTATACTACACTGCTGCCCCAGGTACTGTGCTATGAATAATCTTTTGAGACTCCCAGAACCACCCCCCCCCCCCCCCCTCCCCCCTGACCCACCCCCACAGACAATCCCAGGCACATCTTAAGGAAATTGCCGGAGGCCTCCCTTTGTTTTGCTGAGTCTCTCCCCCCTCGTCAGCTTTTCCCTTTTCACCCCCCCCCCAGTTGAAAAGACCCCATTACGAGGGAAAGCGGGGGCATGAGCAACACCTGCTGCAGCCATGGTAACTCCCTGGGTGGGGGTTTGGGGGGAAGTAAAAATACCAGGGCCCCCAAACTGTGGCCTCAAATAACGACAGGTCAGCTGACACCCACCTCTATACTAACAGCTGAGTGAAAAAAAAAAATGAAAATAATATATACTGGGATGTTGGTCAACCAATCAATCAATCAATCAATCAATCAAGTTTTATTTTTGTATGGTGCTCCTCATGGTGTCTCAGTGGACTTAACAGATTAAAACGATCTGCAAAACACCAAATAAAAAAACAGGAACAATAATGTCTACAGTTGCCTTTTAAGAATGGCCTGCTGTTTTGTCATTGGTTGATTGCTTATTTGATTGGCTGATTGCCTGACCAACTGGCTGTTTATTTATCGGCGAGTTCTTTGGTTCTTTGATTGATGATGGCATGGTTTGGACACAGGTTCGGGCAGTTCACGAAACGATTTATCCCAGCCACTAGCAGACAAACTGAATCCCTGAGCCCAGCGGCACTGAGCATCCAAAGTCCGGAATATTCCACTGTGTTGCAAGGGCCCACTGGTCATCCTGTCTCATGAACGCTTACGGTGTAAACCTTTTATCTCACTGTGGTTAATGATAAAACTGTGAGCCAGCGGGCTCTCTCAAGCTGCTCACTGATATCTGCCCCTACACTTCACAAATGATGTTCCTGACACCTTGTACCCAGACTCCGGTTATGGGGGGCTGAGTATGTGCGGTTTCTTTCAATTAGCAGCCAGCACAGCCCTTGGAAACAAGGTATGTACGGACTGTTTAGCCAATCACTGCCTGAAACTAAGCACTTATGGACTGACACATAGAAAACCTGCAGACACTGCCCCCGACAGGACTGGAGTTAAACCTGCAGACACTGCAGCCCTCCAGGACTGGAGCTAAACCTGCAGACACTGCAGCCCTCCAGGACTGGAGTTAAACCTGCAGACACTGCCCCCTACAGGACTGGAGTTAAACCTGCAGACACTGCGGCCCTCCATGACTGGAGTTAAACCTGCAGACACTGCGGCCCTCCAGGACTGGAGTTAAACTTGCAGACACTGCGGCCCTCCAGGACTGGAGTTAAACCTGCAGACACTGCAGCCCTCCAGGATTGGACAGCTTGATACATCACCAAAGATACTGACACCTGCTTCTCTGAAAGAGCAGTGCAAAAAGATACTAAAAGGCCTGTTTTATTTTCACTAAGAAAAAATACATATTTTGTTGAATATATTAAAAACAAAAAACAAGGACACATAATTTAGAGATCCCATCACCCTTCTCAATGGAAGTCTGAAACCATGTCATATGGAGTGGTATGAAAAAGTACAAATGTTGTGAATCCTCTTTATCTTTTTGTTCATTGTGAAGTAAGCATTTGAGTGTGTGCGTTTTCACAGCCTCTCAAAGCAAAGGTTTGGAGACATGGCACACACACTCCCTGGTCGATATTAAGATCAAGTGATATTGCTTTCCCAGAACCATGAGCTTCAACGGGAACAGTGCTTTCTCTCACAAGACCTGACCTAAACACCCTTCACTGAGTCACCTTCACTGTGCAGCGCAGTAGGAAATAGAGATTGGAAATTCTCTCACTATCCCCCATACATACAGAAATACATGAAAACACACAGACACACACTCATACACACGATCACAGTTCCAGCTGGTACGCTCTCTCTCTCTCTCTCTCTCTCTCTCTCTCTCTCTCTCTCTCTCTCTCACACACACACACACACACACACACACACACACACTTGCACACTTCCTGTCGGCACACAGTACTCTGGGAAATGTGACTATGACACAGCTGTGGCCGGTGGGGGTATTTATATCTGGTGTCTGACTCAGAGCTGCAGGGTAGAGTCTGAGCCCCACAGCTAGGCTAGTCTGAGTTACAGATCCACAGCTAGGCTAGTCCGAGTTACAGCCCCACAGCTAAGCTAGTCCGAGTTACAGCCCCACAGCTAAGCTAGTCTGAGTTACAGACCCACAGCTAGGCTAGTCTGAGTTACAGACCCACAGCTAGGCTAGTCTGAGTTACAGCCCCACAGCTAAGCTAGTCTGAGTTACAGACCCACAGCTAGGCTAGTCTGAGTTACAGCCCCACAGCTAAGCTAGTCTGAGTTACAGCCCCACAGCTAGGCTAGTCGGAGCCAGAGACCCACAGCTAGGCTAGTCTGAGTTACAGCCCCACAGCTAGGCTAGTCTGAGCCAGAGACCCACAGCTAAACTAGTCTGAGTTAGAGACCCACAGCTAAGCTAGTCTGAGTTACAGCCCCGAAGCTAAGCTAGTCTGAGTTACAGACCCACAGCTAAGCTAGTTTGAGTTACAGACCCACAGCTAGGCTAGTCTGAGTTAAAGACCTACAGCAAGGCTACACTAATAAAGAGTTCTTTATTAACTTTTGCTGAGAAAACATTCTCTTCAGTTTTAGTGGAGCAGAAATGCATTTGTTTATTTAAAGCTGTTTAATCGCTGATTTGCTTCTCCATTGCTTTGTTTTTTTTTTTTTTTTTTTTTGAATGTGACAATAGTATGAGGTTTAAAGTTTTACCCCATGTCTCTGAAGGCATTTCACAACACGGCCTCTGACCGAGGATGCGTTAGCTTAATGATGTCCTCCCCCCTTTTCACATGAGCTGATAAAGTTGGCTGCTTTTGAATGAAGAGCTGCGGTATGCGCCTTTCAAAGAGTAAGGGAACTGAGGGTCAAAAGTCACCGTCCTATCGGTACTCTTTATCTGCTGGAGCAATTTCACTTTGTGCTTTCGGAGATCCGAAGCCCAATTTGTAAACTGAGGCAATAGAGACGTTTTATGGGTTTGTGTTTTATCACCTTCTTGGAAACGAGTCAAAGCAGTATAAGGTATTAGTCTCTTGTTTGTTCTAATACCCATCCACACTGCCTCTATGACACAATCAAATGTGACTCTGAAGGAGAATTCCTTTGTGTCTTCAAATGGAAAATTCCTTAGTGTCGTATAAAGGAACATTCCTTGGTGAGTGATGAAAGTGAATCACTCGGTGCCTTCTCAAGTCATTTAATCTTTTAAAATCCAGGACGTTCCTCTCTCAGAACATTTTATGAAAGGGAAACTTTTCCGGCTTTTATCTTGCAGTGATAGCGCCGTAACTGCACAGGAACAGGCTGCGAGAAGTGGGACAGCAGGGGAACAGCTGACTGAAATAAACACAGGACAAAAGGGACTGAGGCTGCGAGAGTTCAAATAAAGTGCCCTTACCTCAAACAGGTTTGACGACTCATTGCCATACTGACTGGAAATGATTTCTGATTGGTCGCTGTACCACTTGAGTCCACCCAGAAAACTGTCTGCATCCAGGTCGCTCACATCGAGTTCGGAGAGGTCAAGCTCTGGGAGGTCTGGACACAGAGGCTGGTCTTCACCAACCAGGGCTGCGCACTGTGAGGAGACATTCAGAACATTAAGATCAAAAACAACATTTCCTTCATCATCGTAGAGCGGCACTGCAGCGTCATGGGTAGGACACTGGACTGCAGGGCTGATTCTGACATACGAGTGAAAAATTGCACCCTTGAAGGATGCAATAACCTGAATAATTGCTAAATATCTCGTTGAGTTGCTTTGCTAATGTAAATGTGCACTGGATGAGACTGCTGGGTGTATAAAGATGTAATGTCCATTTCCATGGAATCTGTTACTGTTGTTGGATCAGCAAGATATGAAGACCATTGTACAAATGACCACATCAAAAACAACAGCTCTAGCCTGCGGACACGTCGCCATGACGCCACACATCAACAAAAGCAACACGAGATGAACTGAGGAGAGGAGGCAGGGCCGTGTGGTTTTTGCTCGGTGCAGTGGAGAGGAGACAGGGCCGTGTAGTTTTTGCTCAGTGCGGTGGAGAGGAGACAGGGCCGTGTGGTTTTTGCGCAGTGCGGTGGAGAGGAGACAGGGCCGTGTGGTTTTTGTTCAGTGTGGTGGAGAGGAGACAGGGCCGTGTGGTTTTTTCTCAGTGCGGTGGAGAGGAGACAGGGCCGTGTGGTTTTTGTTCAGTGCGGTGGAGAGGAGACAGGGCTGTGTGGTTTTTCTCAGTGCGGTGGAGAGGAGACAGGGCCGTGTGGTTTTTGCTATGTGTGGTGAAGAGGAGACAGGGCCGTGTGGTTTTTCTCAGTGCGGTGGAGAGGAGACAGAGCCGTGTGGTTTTTGTTCAGTGTGGTGGAGAGGAGACAGGGCCGTGTGGTTTTTTCTCAGTGCGGTGGAGAGGAGACAGGGCCGTGTGGTTTTTCTCAGTGCGGTGGAGAGGAGACAGGGCCGTGTGGTTTTTGCTCAGTGTGGTGGAGAGGAGACAGGGCCGTGTGGTTTTTTCTCAGTGTGGTGGAGAGGAGACAGGGCCGTGTGGTTTTTGCTCAGTGTGGTGGAGAGGAGACAGGGCTGTGTTGTTTTTTCTCAGTGTGGTGGAGTAAACTTGCTGATGCCTCCATCTTGTCTGGGTTGGGATGTATGCGAAGTTGTTCATTCTTTTTTCTGGTCTTTGCTCCTGTTTGTTTTCTCATGCTCTCTAAAACTCAGATATGTTTCTGCTCCGTCCTCTACAGCATAAAGCTTTGCGGCTCCATCAATACGGGCATGTGGAGTTCTGAGAGGAATTAAGAGGAGTTTAGATCACACAGCTGTCAGTTACATCCAGTGTGAGCCTGACAAGAATTTGACATTTTAAAGACATTTATATTTCACAGGTACAGTTAGGAATTATGCTCTTACTTAGACAGCTGACTCATTTACCCACAATCCACTTAAACAGCTGACTTATTTACCCACAATCCACTTACACAGCTGGATATTTCACTGAAGCAATTCAGGGTAAGTAGCTTGCTCAGGGGTACAGCAGTGCCCAACTAGGGAATCAAACCTGAAACCAACTACAGGCCCAGCTCCCTAACCATTATAATACACTGTAACCTCTGAGCTACAAGCCCAGCTCCCTCACCATTATACTACACAGTAACCTCTGAGCTACAAGCCCAGCTCCCTAACCATTACACTACACTGTAACCTCTGAGCTACAAGCCCAGCTCCCTAACCATTATACTACACTGTAACCTCTGAGCTACAAGCCCAGCTCCCTAACCATTATACTACACAGTAACCTCTGAGCTACAAGCCCAGCTCCCTAACCATTACACTACACTGTAACCTCTGAGCTACAAGCCCAGCTCCCTAACCATTATACTACACTGTAACCTCTGAGCTACAAGCCCAGCTCCCTAACCATTATACTACACTGTAACCTCTGAGCTACAAGCCCAGCTCCCAAAACATGATCACTACACAAACTCTCTAGCATGTAATGGGAAGTGTGAAGAATGATTTGGAACACAGTTTTGTGCCATCAGTCTAACTTGCTGTGGAGAAATTAAATGCCTTTTTGACTGCTGACGCCTGCACACAAATCCCTCAATCTGAGCTTCACCCAGACAGCCATATGCACATTAACTCTGTGCTAAACACAGAACACAGATAACTGGATTCCAGCATTTATCTGCATCGATGTGTAAAGCAACCGGAGTATTTCTGCAAACAATGGGAGTAATTATGTAATCTAGGGAGGAACCTGGAGTAAAGCCCAGTGTGCTCACACCCCTACAGGGCACTGCACCCCTCAGGATCCCCTCTGCAACTCCAGATGGTGTCCCCATTTTCCTCAGATACCCCCTGTCTCCAGGATGTTCCGGGAGTCCCCCAATTTAAACCTCATATCCTGCACACTTGTAAAGATCTCCCAGAGAAAGGGAACTCTCTCACAGAACACCTCTTTCCATTTTATTGGAAATCTCTGCCGAGGTTTGCTGGTTTTTTTTTTTTTTTTCACGGTTCGCTGCGTCTCTGTTAAACTGAAACCTCCTGCTCCAACATCAGCCCTCCTCCCACAGGTCCCTGAGAAACACGCTCCTGTGTGCCCCGCAAATCAATGCTCAAATGCACTCTTTTACTGTGTGAAAGAGCTCTCCTCTGAGCAGCGTTATTACACCCAAACACGCTCCCCCTTGCAGCCCCCGTGAGCATGCAGTCCACTCCAAAGATATTGGCCCCCTGGATGAAGATAAACAACACTGATTTTTATTACAGACATATAGGAGAACACCTATGGTTTTAATCAAAAAATAGTATTACATGTTTAAAAAAAATTTCACAAGACTACTGCATTACAGTGATAGCATATACATATCACATATACTTTCGGGAAGCCAATCATTTTGGAATTGACTGCACTCTTGTGGGTTCCAAGGAAATGGATTTTTTGCCAAGTTTGGCAGTCTGAATCCTGGGCTGCTGTCAAAGGCAGAGAGCTCAAGCCCCGCTATTCCAGCAGCGTGTCGGCCCGGGGGCAGCCCCGTGGGAGGGCCACAGCGTGCCGCATAGCGCCCGGTGCACAGTCAACTGCAGGGGGCGCTGTGGTTCCTCCTCTGCTCTGCTCTGGGGCCTACCGTTACCATAGCATTACGCTCACTGCTGCTACATCCCTGCCTGACAGTCTCCTGCAGGGGGCGATGTAGTTCCCGCTCGGCTCTGCCACGTCCCTGTCTGACCCGTACGCTGCTCTTAGCCTCCTGCAGGGGGCGCTGTTGTTTCCGCTCCGCTCTGCCACCTCCCTGTCTGCTGTCATTTCATTACTCATCTCCCCAACCTGAGCTCGCCCGTGTCGGGCCTGACAGCTGCTGCTCGGATACAAATCACCAGATCACACTCCAGATCCTGTGTGCTGCCATCCACAAACCCACTGGACTTGGAGCTGCTAGCCTGGCTTGGCCTGCTCCACTGTATGTGCTATACATGTGTGTATCTATACACTCTGTGTGAACATCTATATCCTGTGTGTGTACATATCTATATGCTGTGTGTGTACATATCTATATGCTGTGTGTGTACATATCTATATGCTGTGTGTGTACATATCTATATGCTGTGTGTGTACATATCTATATGCTGTGTGTGTGAACATCTATATCCTGTGTGTGTACATATCTATATGCTGTGTGTGTACATATCTATATGCTGTGTGTGTGAACATCTATATCCTGTGTGTGTGAACATCTATATCCTGTGTGTGTACATATCTATATGCTGTGTGTGTGAACATCTATATCCTGTGTGTGTACATATCTATATGCTGTGTGTGTACATATCTATATCCTGTGTGTGTACATATCTATATGCTGTGTGTGTACATATCTATATGCTGTGTGTGAACATATCTATATCCTGTGTGTGTGAACATCTATATCCTGTGTGTGTACATATCTATATGCTGTGTGTGTACATATCTATATGCTGTGTGTGTGAACATCTATATCCTGTGTGTGTGAACATATCTATATGCTGTGTGTGTGGACATCTATATCCTGTGTGTGTACATATCTATATCCTGTGTGTGAACATCTATATCCTGTGTGTGTACATATCTATATGCTGTGTGTGTGAACATATCTATATGCTGTGTGTGAACATCTATATCCTGTGTGTGTACGCATATTTATGTACTGTGTGTGTGTACATCTGCATAATGTGTTTGTGTTCCTGTCTATATCCTGTGTGTGTACATATCTATATGCTGTGTGTGTGAACATCTGCATAATGTGTTTGTGTTCCTGTCTATATACTGTGTGTACATATCTATATGCTGTGTGTGTACATATCTATATACTGTGTGTGTACATATCTATATGCTGTGTGTGAACATATCTATATGCTGTGTGTGTGAACATATCTATATGCTGTGTGTGTACATATCTATATGCTGTGTGTGTACATATCTATATGCTGTGTGTGTGAACATATCTATATGCTGTGTGTGTGAACATATCTATATGCTGTGTGTGTACATATCTATATGCTGTGTGTGTGAACATATCTATATGCTGTGTGTGAACATATCTATATGCTGTGTGTGTGAACATATCTATATGCTGTGTGTGTACATATCTATATGCTGTGTGTGTACATATCTATATGCTGTGTGTGTACATATCTATATGCTGTGTGTGTACATATCTATATGCTGTGTGTGTACATATCTATATGCTGTGTGTGTGAACATATCTATATGCTGTGTGTGTACATATCTATATGCTGTGTGTGTACATATCTATATGCTGTGTGTGTACATATCTATATGCTGTGTGTGTGAACATATCTATATGCTGTGTGTGTACATATCTATATGCTGTGTGTGTACATATCTATATCCTGTGTGTGTACATATCTATATGCTGTGTGTGTACATATCTATATGCTGTGTGTGTACATATCTATATGCTGTGTGTGTACATATCTATATGCTGTGTGTGTACATATCTATATGCTGTGTGTGTGAACATATCTATATGCTGTGTGTGTACATATCTATATCCTGTGTGTGTACATATCTATATGCTGTGTGTGTGAACATATCTATATGCTGTGTGTGTACATATCTATATGCTGTGTGTGTACATATCTATATGCTGTGTGTGTACATATCTATATGCTGTGTGTGTGAACATATCTATATGCTGTGTGTGTACATATCTATATGCTGTGTGTGTACATATCTATATGCTGTGTGTGTACATATCTATATGCTGTGTGTGTACATATCTATATGCTGTGTGTGTACATATCTATATGCTGTGTGTGTACATATCTATATGCTGTGTGTGTGAACATATCTATATGCTGTGTGTGTACATATCTATATGCTGTGTGTGTACATATCTATATGCTGTGTGTGTACATATCTATATGCTGTGTGTGTGAACATATCTATATGCTGTGTGTGTACATATCTATATGCTGTGTGTGTGAACATATCTATATGCTGTGTGTGTACATATCTATATGCTGTGTGTGTACATATCTATATGCTGTGTGTGTACATATCTATATGCTGTGTGTGTACATATCTATATGCTGTGTGTGTACATATCTATATGCTGTGTGTGTACATATCTATATGCTGTGTGTGTACATATCTATATGCTGTGTGTGTACATATCTATATGCTGTGTGTGTACATATCTATATGCTGTGTGTGTGAACATATCTATATGCTGTGTGTGTACATATCTATATCCTGTGTGTGTACATATCTATATCCTGTGTGTGTACATATCTATATGCTGTGTGTGTACATATCTATATGCTGTGTGTGTACATATCTATATGCTGTGTGTGTACATATCTATATGCTGTGTGTGTGAACATATCTATATGCTGTGTGTGTACATATCTATATGCTGTGTGTGTACATATCTATATGCTGTGTGTGTACATATCTATATGCTGTGTGTGTACATATCTATATGCTGTGTGTGTACATATCTATATGCTGTGTGTGTACATATCTATATGCTGTGTGTGTACATATCTATATGCTGTGTGTGTACATATCTATATGCTGTGTGTGTACATATCTATATGCTGTGTGTGTACATATCTATATCCTGTGTGTGTACATATCTATATGCTGTGTGTGTGAACATATCTATATGCTGTGTGTGAACATATCTATATGCTGTGTGTGTACATATCTATATCCTGTGTGTGTACATATCTATATGCTGTGTGTGTGAACATATCTATATGCTGTGTGTGTACATATCTATATGCTGTGTGTGTGAACATATCTATATGCTGTGTGTGTACATATCTATATGCTGTGTGTGTACATATCTATATGCTGTGTGTGTGAACATATCTATATCCTGTGTGTGTACATATCTATATGCTGTGTGTGTGAACATATCTATATGCTGTGTGTGTACATATCTATATCCTGTGTGTGTACATATCTATATGCTGTGTGTGTGAACATCTATATCCTGTGTGTGTACATATCTATATGCTGTGTGTGTACATATCTATATGCTGTGTGTGTACATATCTATATCCTGTGTGTGTACATATCTATATCCTGTGTGTGTACATCTATATCCTGTGTGTGTACATATCTATATGCTGTGTGTGTGAACATCTATATCCTGTGTGTGTACATATCTATATGCTGTGTGTGTACATATCTATATCCTGTGTGTGTACATATCTATATGCTGTGTGTGTACATATCTATATGCTGTGTGTGTACATATCTATATGCTGTGTGTGTGAACATCTATATCCTGTGTGTGTACATATCTATATCCTGTGTGTGTACATATCTATATCCTGTGTGTGTACATATCTATATCCTGTGTGTGTACATATCTATATCCTGTGTGTGTACATATCTATATCCTGTGTGTGTACATATCTATATGCTGTGTGTGTGAACATCTATATCCTGTGTGTGTACATATCTATATCCTGTGTGTGTACATATCTATATCCTGTGTGTGTACATATCTATATCCTGTGTGTGTACATATCTATATGCTGTGTGTGTGAACATCTATATCCTGTGTGTGTACATATCTATATCCTGTGTGTGTACATATCTATATCCTGTGTGTGTACATATCTATATCCTGTGTGTGTACATATCTATATGCTGTGTGTGTACATATCTATATCCTGTGTGTGTACATATCTATATCCTGTGTGTGTACATATCTATATCCTGTGTGTGTACATATCTATATCCTGTGTGTGTACATATCTATATCCTGTGTGTGTACATATCTATATCCTGTGTGTGTACATATCTATATGCTGTGTGTGTACATATCTATATCCTGTGTGTGTACATATCTATATCCTGTGTGTGTACATATCTATATCCTGTGTGTGTACATATCTATATGCTGTGTGTGTACATATCTATATGCTGTGTGTGTACATATCTATATCCTGTGTGTACATATCTAAATGCTGTGTGTGTGAACATCTATATCCTGTGTGTGTACATATCTATATGCTGTGTGTGAACATCTATATCCTGTGTGTGAACATCTATATCCTGTGTGTGTACATATCTATATGCTGTGTGTGTACATATCTATATCCTGTGTGTACATATCTAAATGCTGTGTGTGTGAACATCTATATCCTGTGTGTGTACATATCTATATGCTGTGTGTGTACATATCTATATGCTGTGTGTGAACATATCTATATGCTGTGTGTGAACATATCTATATGCTGTGTGTGAACATATCTATATGCTGTGTGTACATATCTATATGCTGTGTGCGTGTACATCTGCATAATGTGTTTGTGTTCCTGTCTATATGCTGTGTGTACGCATATTTATGTACTGTGTGTGTGAACATCGCTATTGTGTGTGTGTGTACATCTGCATAATGTGTTTGTGTGTATATCTATATACTGTGTGGGTGTGAACATCTATACATATATATATAAATGTATATTATAAAAATGGTTACATCGGTATACTATGTGTGTGTGTGTACATCTACATAATGTGTTTGTGTGTATACCGAGATACTGTGTGTGTGTACATCTATGTACTGTGTGTATATATATATACATTGTCTGTAATGTAATGTGTGTCTGTGTGATTATGTGTGTGTGTGTGTGTATCAGTGGCTTTGTAAAATATCCAAAAAAGTCAACATCTGAAGAAATGTGAAAAACTTTACATCAATCATTACATTACACCACATTAGACCAGCTTCAGTTACACAGTGACTTTAATTAAATCTTTATTAGCCATGAAATATTGACAGCACACAACTGACGACGCAAGGTCTCTTTACATGTTGTCTAATGTGAATCAGCTCAAAAATCATGTACATGATGTAATATATGCAGAATTTATTTAAACAATATGAGCCATTCAGCTGCCTGGTTGCTGTGCTGAAGCTACTCACTCAGCTACAATTGTGACACGACAGCTTCTCATATCTCCCTCACGTCTGAACATCCAATTCACATTTACAGCCAGAGTCTGCGTTTAAAAAGCAAGTCCTGCAGTTAAAAAATGAGTTAAAATGAAGGCCAGGCACTGCCAGACAGACAGCTTCGCTGCGTCTCTGCACAAACACACTAATGCTGTGTGAAATCCCTCACTTTGCTGTAACGCACACCTTTTTTTCTTTGGTGGGGACTTAAAAATATACAGCGCACAGTAAATCACTGTGAGTGCCGCGCTTGAAGTTGTGTACTCAGATACACGCACACACACACACTCACACATTCCGCTGCCCAAGAACACAAGCAAGCGACTGCCGCACGCGAGATTGGCTGGCTCGAGCGTCTCGAGGCCCTTCAAGGCAGACAGACGATCTATGCGGCGTGCGGTAGCGGTCGCCAAGGGTTCCTGGCATCGGAACGTGAAACACAAAGTGTTGGAATTCCCCTGGTGGGGCACCGAACTCCCCAGCGAAAGACGGGGCCAGCCAGCAAGCCCATGGTGCGGGGGGGGGGGGGGGGGGTGATTTACACAGTGCCACACAGGCCTGCGAGGGCCTCTGATATGGTTTTGGGACAGTGTTCCACCCAGTGGCCATTTGGGATGGCTGTGTTTTGGGGAGAGCCCCTCGGGACACAGCAGGGGAGAACAGTTTTGCCTGCCACAGCTGGGCCCAGTTCAAGCTATCATACCCCATACTACAAACGTGCAGGTCTGTAATAGGCTGAGGAAAACGTGCCCTGAGCTGAACCACAACCTTACAGACACCCAGGGAGCATGAAGGGTCAGGAAGGTTTGCTCACTTCGCTGGGTTGAGCTTACCTGTTATGTAATTGTTGGCTGTATTTTTTTTTTCTTGGACATAGGAAATGGAAAACACTGAGTCTTGATCTCAGCCAAGGAGAGACAGATTCATTTAGGCCTTTTGCAGGTGCTCTCATCCAGAATGACTGACATTGTTCATATCACTTTCTGCATACAGGTGGGATAAAGCATAGCTGCACTCAGAAAAACAAGAAATTGTTAAAAAATAAGAATCCTTTTCCCATGAAACCAGAAAATAATAGGAATTAGAATATTTCTCATGACTCAATCTCTAATTTTTCTAAAATGGAAGATCCAAACACAGTCATCCATGAGCCTGTTGCTGCCTACTCTTATGCCACGCCCCTGGACTTACAACTCTGATTCTCATTGGCTGTGGTCAAGACCAGGTTTCACTACCGCCCACGCTCCAAGTAAGAACTGAAAATTTTAATACCAGGCTAACAATGTTTGAATCCAATAACATTCTTTAGAATATGCATTCCCAACAGCTACAGTTGTACAGTTTCCTCGATGTCTCCTTGCTTGCCTTAAACGTTTAATCTCCATAACTTTGATGGATCTTGTTTGGAAGAATAAAATGTTCTATGAAGTGAAAGCTAAACAGAGGCTTCATAAACCCACAGTCAGCACAGCTGTCAATCACTGACTCCTCTGCTCCAATCAAAAAACAATTTCTCTCCCAAAGCCAATGCAGTCATTGGTCAAAATCACTGAGTCATTGACACTATATGATAGCTGCTCCCGTTTGCGGTTCATTGAAACCTCACTCTTCCATCAGCTGTTATGATAATATCTGAGGGAAAGTCTTCCCAAGGTTCATAATTCAAATGGGAATCTGTGCAGAATCTTTCCTACCAGTATCTCAATAAAAAAGGCACCTTTAAAAAGACTAACTGGTAAATGCAATAAAATTGATTGAAAGGGCTCCTCGCTCTTCAGTCTCCAGGTATCATAGATCCTTTCTATTTTCACTTTCCAGAGAAGAGTATATGGCACGGACAGGTGGAACTGGGAGTGCTGCCACTGAAATCCTCTTTGATTTATATGCGCGGAGTGCACAAGCCGCCTGTCGGTAGTGCTAGATGACTAGGGGACCGGGGAGCGGAGCAGAAATGATCTGATTGCGTTGGCTTCAGTGATTAGACTGCACGATCGCAGACCCGCCGCCTGGAGATGTTTACCGAAGACATTCCAACAAACACGGCAACAGTCCGCAGCAGCGCGCTATTCCACAACACAGGGCTTTGTTTTGACAAATGACAGGGAGGTTATTGCTCAAAGACGCCTCCGAAGAAAGCTATTATTTCAAAAACAGGGAGAGACCTCCGGCGAGGACTGCAGGAAATAAAACTCAGTTAATGTACTGTATGACAAATGCACATTATTTTCTTTCAAACAAACACCTGCAAATATCCACCTTCACCAATGTCTCAGAATAAGTTTAAACAAACCAAGCGAAGCTGAGAAACATAGTCACAACAACCTTTATGTAACTAGCATTTAATCTCAGAACAGCAAGAGCTGAGGCTGGCATGGTTGTGGGATTTTACTGTGATCTGCGTTGGGCTGGCAGCGCAGTAATGTTCGGGATTATGCACGCGAGCGCTGGGCTGCTGTCTACCTGCGGGTTCCTCACAGCCGCACGCTTTGCACCGACCATAACTGCAGTAGTGTGACAACACTGGCTAATCTGGAAAACCTCCACGACTCCACTTGATAATATGCCGTGGAATTGTAACAGTCTATATAATAATCCACACCTTCAGCAAAATATTATGTTTTATTGTACTATTTTACAATGCCTGGGACACAAGTTCATGTTTTTACCCACAATAATGACACTATGTGAGTGTTAGTATATTCGACTACGTTTTCCCACAATTGTATTTTTTTAAAAAAAGGTATTTCAACTTAATCAGTCAGTAAATGAAAGCATGAAACAGCCAGTCATCTCGGATCAGACATTCACTCCGTGGTTGATGTTCTCACCGGGCAGTTAATATTACCAGCAAGCCTAATCCCCCTCGCCTGTGTCCTCTCCCCCAGCAAACGTAAACACAGATGCTCTCCGGAGCCTCCAGGTTCCGTTACGCACCTCAACATTTCAGAGCAGCTACTGCCTGTCACAGTCTTCTCAACAGCGCTCTCCTGTATTTGCGTCCGTGTAATTTTGACTTTACATGAGGACAATTAATTGATTGAACCAGGACAATGTAGAATCGATACAGTCGAGATAAAAGTTGCAAACTGCGTCGGGACTTATTAATAAATCTGGCGACCCGCCACTCTCTCAGTGGAAACACTCTGCGCGCGGAGAAATGTCACACCACCTCGCAGCGCGCACCGCTTTCCCGTGACTGGAAAGATCTTCACACGCAAGCATGCATGCAATACTTTCCAGCGGCGAGCCGCCACACGGAGACAGACAGCATATTGCAGCGTTGTCATATATTTATCAAAAATGGGGAAACTGGGGAGATTGCCATCTTACGAGATAGAACAGCAATCAGCCTTACCCCCACAACATCACCAACGACTGTTACTAGCGCACTTTGCATTTTCCATATCTCCTGTGCAGTTATGAGCTCAGAAAAAGATGTCATTTTCTAACCACTCGGCGAAGGTATCAATGGTCCATCTTCCCAAATCGTTCCCAACCCCAAACATCAGCTGACAAGGAGTTGGTTAATTCTGCTCACCTCTAATTCCCGCCACAATGAGTCTCGCGTGCACCTGTCCCACGCCATCCAAAACCTGAATGACGATATGGAGAAAAAAAAATCACGCAAAAAAGAGAGAAATCCGCTAATTCTCCACTTGTTCTCACTCAGGGAACTGCCCCCTAACTGAGAATGAACCGAAGGCACCTGTCTTACAACTGCTTGCCATCACATGACAGAGCTATTAAAAGTAGGCAGGGGAGTGACCGCTTTCCCCGGCCCCTCCCCTCCCAGCGCAACTCGAGTAAAGCCGGTGACGTGCCGCCCAGGGGGGTGGAGCATGCGTTTCGCGTAGTAAATCTTTTCCACTATTAACCTGCTCCAGACTTGAGAGCATGAGATCAGAGCAGTCCCTAGGGCTACGCACGTTCACGGGAGCGAGAGGATAAAGACGCCCGAGAAAATACACTGACTTGGAACTTGATCACGGCGGACACATCCAAAACAAAGCCACACGCACTGGTTTGAGAATATCAGACAGCAGTAAAAACCAATATAACTGTAAACGTTAAACGTTTTTCTGAGCGATACTCATGAGCAGATTAAGATGTGTGGTTGGACTAGCAGAAATGTCGCAGACCGTTAACCAAAATTAGAATAATGTTCAACATGCATTAGTACAGCGACTGAACGTACTCAAGAAACACATGTAATACGTGTCTAAATGCAAATGAAACCACGAAATCTGCCATTCTGTGACTTGCAAGTGGTCACTGGAATACATTATTCCAAGTAACGTCGCTTAATCAAAACCCAACAACTGGTGTTTGAGCTACTGGCGGATTGTAAAAACAGAAGTTAAAAGGTTTCTTAAACTAGGCAAACGATTCTGTTAAATGGACTTAACGGGCAAATATATGCATTATAAAACAATGTTATGTTAAATCAAATGTAAAGGTTTATGACGATTATATACGATTGTTTATAGACCAGTCCCTCTGAATTGTTGTCATGTTGTCATTGTTGTCTTTCCTCGGTTCCAGTTGTTCAGTATCTGTTGCTCACTCGATATCATTCGGGAGTTTACACATGAAATGTGATAATTGCTTGTACTGGTTGCATGAGGTGTACAATCGTATGTTCAGGTATTTGCATGCTCCAGCTTGCTACACTATTTACGCCGTGAGCTGCCATGCCATCCGTCCTGACCTCAATAGCATTAGTGTTTACACATTCCAATACGCTTCACGCGCAATTTGATTCAACGCCACCACAGATCGCTCTGTCCTGCCAAAAACAGCCCTGTAAATCACTCGGGCGCGTTATGTAGACCCTCCCTATCCCCGCCACTTTCCATTGAACATTTATCGTGCTTTCAGGATATACTCTTTATTTCGATATCCAAACTCGCGTTTAGGAAAAAAAAAATCGCAATCTATTGTAACTCCTCACAGACAAACTGTGCGTTGGAATCGCAGTCATGAAGCCAGTAACCAGATCTTAGAATGTTTCCGTTTTTGAAAGAGGATGCAGCTCGCGCACAGGAACATGGTTTTCTCTGGGTTCTGTTCATCCTGTCAGCCCTGCATAGAGGCGCAGCTCCGGCAGGTGCCGGAGTGTGCAGTGTCAACACGCCGTGTGTACCAAATACACCAACGGCAAACAAGCACAAAAGGTCTGTGTAGACAGTGACAACACACTGGAGATCAGCTGCCTGCTTATCAGCGGGCAGTCCCCTCCACTCTAACCGAAACAGGTATGTGTAGGTGCACCCTGACTGTCACTGCTCCCCTTCCCCAAAACTGTGCCATGAAAATCAGTTACCCAAGTCTGACGTAGCAAAACAGTCAGCATTAGACATGACAGACATGCCATTTATGAAAAAGCGCGCTTGGGGACTACAGTATTTGAACACTCAAAAAAATATTCCCATCCAGGTGGACATTACGGTTGAGCCAGGTGCACAGCTTATAGTGTTCTGTTCTCAGATCTCACGTTGCAGTTTCAGCGTGCCCACCTCGTCAGACAGTTCAATCGCCTCCTCTGTTTCCACAGCGCTTCATCCTCCAGTGCAAGCGTAAATGAGAACATTCATTCAGACTAACAGCAGTGCAGGCCTGGATAACAGCGGTCCCAAACATGACACAATAGAAGCAGCAACACTGAACCGCTAATGTAGTTAACCATGCCACAACACCATGAAATTCTCTATTCATCTGAATTAACAGGTGTTAGGAGAACAGCATGGAGGGGAACCCAGATGCAGTCTGAAGAGATGGGTCTCCTGTCAGAATACTGTTACAGAGGCTTTTCATGCATACAGGTGACTGCCCAAGCCATACTGCACTACTGCACACGCAGTACCGAGCCATACTGCACTACTGCACACGCAGTTATCCATATTACCGAGCCATACTGCACTACTGCACACGCAGTTATCCATATTACCGAGCCATACTGCACTACTGCACACGCAGTACCGAGCCATACTGCACTACTGCACTCGCAGTTATCCATATTACCGAGCCATACTGCACTACTGCACACGCAGTTATCCATATTACCGAGCCATACTGCACTACTGCACACGCAGTTATCCATATTACCGAGCCATACTGCACTACTGCACACGCAGTACCGAGCCATACTGCACTACTGCACTCGCAGTTATCCATATTACCGAGCCATACTGCACTACTGCACACGCAGTTATCCATATTACCGAGCCATACTGCACTACTGCACACGCAGTTATCCATATTACCGAGCCATACTGCACTACTGCACACGCAGTACCGAGCCTTACTGCACTACTGCACACGCAGTTATCCATATTACCGAGCCATACTGCACTACTGCACACGCAGTTATCCATATTACCGAGCCATACTGCACTACTGCACACGCAGTACCGAGCCATACTGCACTACTGCACACGCAGTTATCCATATTACCAAGCCATACTGCACTACTGCACACGCAGTTATCCATATTACCGAGCCATACTGCACTACTGCACACGCAGTTATCCATATTACCGAGCCATACTGCACTACTGCACATGCAGTTATCCATATTACCGAGCCATACTGCACTACTGCACACGCAGTACCGAGCCTTACTGCACTACTGCACACGCAGTTATCCATATTACCGAGCCATACTGCACTACTGCACACGCAGTTATCCATATTACCGAGCCATACTGCACTACTGCACACGCAGTACCGAGCCATACTGCACTACTGCACACGCAGTTATCCATATTACCAAGCCATACTGCACTACTGCACACGCAGTTATCCATATTACCGAGCCATACTGCACTACTGGACACGCAGTTATCCATATTACCGAGCCATACTGCACTACTGCACACGCAGTTATCCATATTACCGAGCCATACTGCACTACTGCACACGCAGTTATCCATATTACCGAGCCATACTGCACTACTGCACACACAGTACCGAGCCATACTGCACTACTGCACTCGCAGTTATCCATATTACCGAGCCATACTGCACTACTGCACACGCAGTTATCCATATTACCGAGCCATACTGCACTACTGCACACGCAGTACCGAGCCATACTGCACTACTGCACACGCAGTTATCCATATTACCGAGCCATACTGCACTACTGCACATGCAGTTATCCATATTACTGAGCCATACTGCACTACTGGACACGCAGTTATCCATATTACCGAGCCATACTGCACTACTGCACACGCAGTACCGAGCCTTAGTGCACTACTGCACACGCAGTTATCCATATTACCGAGCCATACTGCACTACTGCACACGCAGTTATCCATATTACCGAGCCATACTGCACTACTGCACACGCAGTTATCCATATTACCGAGCCATACTGCACTACTGCACACGCAGTACCGAGCCTTACTGCACTACTGCACACGCAGTTATCCATATTACCGAGCCATACTGCACTACTGCACACGCAGTTATCCATATTACCGAGCCATACTGCACTACTGCACACGCAGTTATCCATATTACCGAGCCATACTGCACTACTGCACACGCAGTACCGAGCCATACTGCACTACTGCACTCGCAGTTATCCATATTACCGAGCCATACTGCACTACTGCACACGCAGTTATCCATATTACCGAGCCATACTGCACTACTGCACACGCAGTTATCCATATTACCGAGCCATACTGCACTACTGCACACGCAGTTATCCATATTACCGAGCCATACTGCACTACTGCACACGCAGTACCAAGCCATACTGCACTACTGCACACGCAGTACCGAGCCTTACTGCACTACTGCACACGCAGTTATCCATATTACCGAGCCATACTGCACTACTGCACACGCAGTTATCCATATTACCGAGCCATACTGCACTACTGCACACGCAGTTATCCATATTACCGAGCCATACTGCACTACTGCACATGCAGTTATCCATATTACCGAGCCATACTGCACTACTGCACACGCAGTTATCCATGTTACTTCAGGCCTCCCCTCTGTAATACACACCCACTCCTTCTGTAGCCATAGCCTGGATAAATGCAAGCCACAGCAGTCCAGAGATTTAGCGGTTATCAGAGGCCATCAGCGAGAAACCGCTGCAACGTCTGCGTCACATCCACTCAAAGCATCAGTTAAACCAGGGCCCGCTGTCTGTTTTCATCCTGCAATGTGATCCCCCCCCAAAGCTGTGGCCACATTCCCCCTGCAATTAGCGCATGTCCTGCTAGCCGTTTAACTGCATATCAAACTGTAAAATGGTTAATGGAGGAACTGAACATGATTCTTATATGAGACAGTAAAAGGAGCCCGTTCACTGGGGAGAGCACAGTGAAGGTGTTTATTTGTCTGTCGCTATGTCTCACTCTGTGAGACAGTGGTAGGTCCTGGAGCACAGGGAACGTTACAGATACAGGGGCGGGTAATATTAAATAGTATCTTAGTTTCATAAATAAGGACGCCCTGTCAAGGTTTCCACCTCCACTGCCCACCCCTACCCCGGTCCTGCCTTTTGGGTGGGGGGGGCGGGTGGGCGACCCCTGACTAGGCCCACCCACAGTAGCCTAAGAGGGACCCTGGCCTCTGGTGAGCCTTGCTGCGAAGTACCATGTTCTAAACTCTGGTCTGTGTTTAATGCCGGCCTCAGTGCCCAACAGATGTTTCCCTCAGAACAAACAGAAGGATAAAGCTCTGAAAAAAAGCTGTGTTTCTCCCTGTCAAAGAGGCTGTGTTTTTTTCCTTGGATAGCTCCCTGACATACCTGAACACAAAAATAATAAAGCTGAGGTAATTAAAATAAATTTAAAGTCCTGCTCCAGCCAAACTTACTTTCTGATTTGACTCAAAGAAGCACGAGTAGAATGGAGGGAGTGAATGGTGATGTAGCAGTTCATGGACTCAACAGGAAAAGTAAGGTCTTCATTTCCTCTTTAGACTCACGACCAGGAGGGCTACACCACATCTGTAAAACATGCAAGCTCATACCTGACAATAATTTTGGGAAATCATTTTAGGAGGAAGTCAGAATATTTGCTTTTGAAGCCAAAACACTCATACTGTAACTCCAAAGCCCATATGTATTTATGGTACTAAGGCTAATAGGTGGGTATACTGTCTGAGGAGGTGGGCATACTGTAACTCCAAAGCCCATATGTATTAATGGTAATAAGGCTAATAGGTGAGTATACTGTCTGAGGAGGTGGGCATACTGTAACTCCAAAGCCCATATGTATTAATGGTAATAAGGCTAATAGGTGGGTATACTGTCTGAGGAGGTGGGTATACTGTAACTCCAAAGCCCATATGTATTAATGGTAATAAGGCTAATAGGTGAGTATACTGTAACTCCAAAGCCCATATGTATTAATGGTAATAAGGCTAATAGGTGGGTATACTGTCTGAGGAGGTGGGCATACTGTAACTCCAAAGCCCATATGTATTTATGGTACTAAGGCTAATAGGTGGGTATACTGTCTGAGGAGGTGGGCATACTGTAACTCCAAAGCCCATATGTATTTATGGTACTAAGGCTAATAGGTGGGTATACTGTCTGAGGAGGTGGGCATACTGTGACTCCAAAGCCCATATGTATTTATGGCAATAAGGCTAATAGGTGGGTATACTGTCTGAGGAGGTGGGCATACTGTAACTCCAAAGCCCATATGTATTAATGGTAATAAGGCTAATAGGTGGGTATTCTGTACATGGCCATAGGTTTAGGAGAACATACTCCCTATATCTGTAAATACTCTCATCTGCACTGCTGGATTTGCCTGATCTGCCAGTCTCTGCCCGTCCTCTGAGTGCTGCCATTAAAACTGAAAAAATCCCCCAGCAGGCATCGGATACACGAGTGGGGAGAGAGAGGAAAGCTTAAAGGCGCACCATCTGACTGTTTCCAGCCACCTCTGTAATTTATCAGAAAACCTCCACCCATCTCAGATAAGACAGCTCTTTTCCACTGAGCCACTTCACAGTGAAAGCCTGTTTTTGTGAGAGGGGAAAAAAACAGGAGTCTGCTGCTTGCTTTTCTGTTGTTTTCTCTGATGCTTGATGCTTGCTCCGTCTGCTCTGGGTGTGTCTGGCCTTGTCTTTCGTCACACTGAACAAAAGCCCTGTACCACAGACAATGCAATAAAATACCATTTTTGATAGAACTGGTTTGACCACAGTTTCTGGGCTCCATTGACCCTCATAACAACAGCAGCAGCAACAACAATAACGAACTCTAAAAGGAGCATCACCTTTCAGTGGCTGCGCCTCAGTATTGCTCATATTTTGAGTTCTTTCTATCAAACTTTATCGACAAAAGTAATATGTCAACAGCTCATGGAAGAAGGTGCCAGCACAAGACACATGCTTTTACAAACTGTCTACAGCATGTGTTTCTGGCATAGCAACAAGACCTGTTTAAAGTAAGGGTTATGCCATTATAAACAAATGAAGGAAAGCCCCTGAACAATAGCAGGAGTTATGATTTAATAGTGACTAATCAGTATGAATTATACACACCCATTAAAATAATGTAACGTTAAACATAATGATTGACAATGACTTGAAATTGTATCGATTAATTTGATTTTATTCTAGCGGCTTTTCATATCATGCAGGGCCACTTCACTTTCCAGAGGACTCTCTTCTGCTTAGGCAGAAGCAGCGTGGTGAAGGGGCTCAGAAACCTCCCACAGCATTGAGCCCTCTCAACAGAAACCGCCACAATGAGAGCGTCAGCATAAGCAAGACGCTGAGAGAAAAGCATCAGAAACGGTCCACTTCTGGAATGATCCTAACGCATCTCCCATAGCAAACGCCTCTGACTCATCATCTAGATTTTATCACACTGTTGCGTCTGGCAGATGAAGATAACCAGAGCTGCATGCAGAGGGAATCTACATTTGCTGGTTTATGGCTATTTTATTCATGTGTTTTTGGAGCTTCCGTGTTTACTGACTAATTACGATGGGGGACTGAAGTTTCGTCAGCCTCATAACAGATGGCGCTACAACCAGCTGTCACTCCTGCATTTCTTAAACCAATCAAAAGCCTTTTTATTTCCCCACAGGTGAAAAAAAAGACTATGATTGGTTAAACTCTGTGAGTGACAGTTGCTTCAGCATTAAAAGCTGCCGCTGGTATGACAGGAGAGTGATGAGAACAGAAAGACTTTCATACATACTTTTCTCCCCTCCTCCTCTTCTTCCTTTCTAACCAGTCAAAATAATTCAGTGATGATAGGTCCAATTCCAGACCTCACCCAATCCGGTTTTGCAGTCTCACATGCTTGGCTCATAAATATGACATCATAAATATGAGCCTAATGAACCTCTCGTTGCAATGTACTTTAACTCATACAGCCTCTGAGGAATCCCAGAACAGATTGGATGTGTTAGCCAATCAAATCCTCCCTCAGAGATCCACTGGAACCAATCAGATCGCAGTAAGCATAGGGCAGAAAAAGCTAATGCGGTTTTGTGGAGGTCTGAGAATCTGGGGTTGAGGTTGTCGGCTCCTGTTCGATGCCCACCTGGTGAGCGTGGAGCTAATACAGAGAACCGTTCAGCACAGTCTGCAGAGGGACTGTAATGAGAGAGGGAGAGAGAAAAAAGTTGTTGCTCTCTCGCTGTAATTATAAGTCCGTCGATGGACCTGCAAAAGTAATAAGGTCACGGAGAGCAATTTAAGAGGGTAAACAAAGAGAGAGCGCCTTCGGATATTACGTGCGCTTATTGGACATTCTTATCGTGTCACCTGCCATGCCTCGATGACTGCTTTAACAGGACCGCCAAGAAAAAAAAACGCCTTTAAGTAGATCGTTCCCATTTTACAATAACATACGCAGGCAGATTGTGCCCTTGGCTGTCAGCGTGGCAGAGTTATAGGGCGTGCCTCTTCAGAGGCGGCAGCAGCAGACCCAGAGTCCTCTGCTCTGGGAGGGGACCCACCTGAGCGCCTCCAAACTGTTCCCAGCCAAGCCACATCGTGGTTACTGTCTCACACCTGTGAAAAAAGTGTACCCTGCCGACCATGACTTAATACATTACTAAAACTATTTTAACCTTTATTTTTTTGTTAAATGTATAATATTGATATTCTCCTCTTTCAAAGGACTTTCAAAGGACACTGCAAAACCAGTCATCCGATGTTGGCGTTAACTGAAGTTCAGTGAGCATTCATAAGTCATTTGTAATGTGTATATATAAGGTTATTTTAATGCTTGTAGGGCAAAATAATGACAGTTATTAACATTGATAACATGCTAATAGCGTGTCATTCCTGATTAATTAACGGGACCTTAATATAGAGCGTTACTGCCATCCTTTCACAGGCACAGAGTGTGTCTGTGTCAGTGTTTTTAGGGGTGTCATTCAGGGCGGCGGAGCAGGATTCTTCTTTGTTAGAACAGTCTGGAGCAAAAGGTTGTTTGCCATAACATACTGGGGGTTAGGGGTGTTTGAGAATCAAGGGCCCAAAATAAAGAGTAGCATCTGTCTCTCACACAGCCCTGCAGCTCTGAGAGGTAGAGCGACAGAGAGAGGGATGAGAGAGATGGAGAGAGAGGGAGACAGAGAGAGGGATGAGAGAGATGGAGAGAGGGAGACAGAGAGAGGGATGAGAGAGATGGAGAGATAGAGCAACAGAGAGAGGGATGAGAGAGATGGAGAGACAGAACGACAGAGAGAGGGATGAGAGAGATGGAGAGATAGAGCGACAGAGAGAGGGATGAGAGAGATGGAGAGACAGAGCGACAGAGAGAGGGATGAGAGAGATGGAGAGATAGAGCGACAGAGAGAGGGATGAGAGAGATGGAGAGATAGAGCGACAGAGAGAGGGATGAGAGAGATGGAGAGAGAGGGAGACAGAGAGAGGGATGAGAGAGATGGAGAGATAGAACAGCAGAGAGAGGGATGAGAGAGATGGAGAGAGGGAGACAGAGAGAGGGATGAGAGAGATGGAGAGAGAGGGAGACAGAGAGAGGATGAGAGAGATGGAGAGATAGAACAGCAGAGAGAGGGATGAGAGAGATGGAGAGAGAGGGAGACAGAGAGAGGGATGAGAGAGATGGAGAGAGAGGGAGACAGAGAGAGGGATGAGAGAGATGGAGAGAGGGAGACAGAGAGAGGGATGAGAGAGATGGAGAGATAGAGCAACAGAGAGAGGGATGAGAGAGATGGAGAGACAGAACGACAGAGAGAGGGATGAGAGAGATGGAGAGATAGAGCGACAGAGAGAGGGATGAGAGAGATGGAGAGACAGAGCGACAGAGAGAGGGATGAGAGAGATGGAGAGATAGAGCGACAGAGAGAGGGATGAGAGAGATGGAGAGATAGAGCGACAGAGAGAGGGAGAGAAAAAGGGAGAGGGACAGAGAGAGAAAGGAGGGAGAGAATGGCCATATTGATTCCCTTAGATCTTTGACAATGGAAGCTGATTGGCCCAGAAATACTAACCTATGTGTACATTTGTTATTGAACAGCCATTAGAGGGTTTTACAATAGCAAACAGCCCTGTAACGTTGGAAACCAGCCTACATCAATTTGCATCAGGAGTACAGACTTAATGTTGGTGAATCAGCGGAGCGCAGCCCTGAAGTTGGAAGATTCTTTATGTAAACTCATAAAGAACTTTCACAGCAGTCTGACGTGGAAAATGATTGATTAGCTCGTTTGGAGGTGCAGCTGTCTCTCCGTGATTGAGGTGGCTTTATTTGAAGCAAAAGAGAGAAAAAAACAAAAGGGGGGGGGGGAAATAAATGGCTGCCTAAAGATGGTGAAGTCAAAAGGAGACACGGAAAGTCCCTGAACCCTGAAACACCCAGGGGGCGAAATAAATAAAGTGCAGCAGAAGGACCTGAATTCTTTTAATGAAAGCGACGCAGGGAGTAACTGAGTGTGCCACGCACATGAAGCTCCTGCACCCCACGCCACAGGAGGAAGTGGGCCGGCCCCTACAGCGCCATACCGCCATACTGCCATACCGCCACGGTGCCCCATGCCCTGGCCAAAAAGCTGACAGCAGAGGGGCCATCACCCAGGTAGTGTGAGGATCCCATCCAGTCTAAAGCTGGGGGGTGGGGGGGTTGGGGTTCCGGGGTCGGAGGCCGAGCCACAGCCTGCTGTTTATTTCCACCGATCACTCTGGCGTAATTTTGCTAAAACAACTGTACGCATGCCGGTGTTGGTTTGCACCAATATCTGTCCTCTTTAAAACCTTTTCACCACGATACACATGCAGTCGGCAGCTGTAGCTCACGGCTGCACCACCATGACCACAGCAATTAAATCACTGTGTGGATCAAATGAAAGTAAGAGAGGGAGTGTGAGATGTGGGTAGGGATCGGCTGTTGTTGTTCATTCCTGGCTTAATGGAACCAGGGAGTCCAGGCGTTCTGCTGTTATTGTGATATGCCTAAAGCCCGGAGATGGAGGGCCTTTGGGGGGTGGGGGGGTTGGGGAGGCCCATACCAGCTTCTCCTCCGGCCTGCGTCGTGTTGTAGCAGCGCCAAAAAGCCTTACGCTATCACAAAAATCTCACTGGATCATCATTTTTCTCTTTGCCAGCCCAGCGCAGGAAACACCGGTCATTAGCCTGATAGAAGAGCGCACTTCTGGGGCCCCATAGTGGGAAGGGCCCCGCCCCGCCAGCAGGGGGAGACACCAAGGGCCCGGCTCATTTTTCACGCTGGGGTCCTGCTGTCGGGGGGGGGGGGGGGGGGGGGGGGGTGGAAGGGGGGGGGGGGGGCCTGGGGATATTTAAGCTTGAAAATGAGTTTCAATTTATAGAAAAAGAGAGGGAGGTGAAGAGGGGGAAGAAAGAGAAAGGAAGAGAAATGGAAAGGAATGGAGAGGAGTGGAGAGAGGGATGGAGAAATGGAGAGACAGAGGGGAAAGAGAAGGAGATAGAGACACAGAGGTAGGGAGAGAGGGAGTGAGAGACAGAAGACAGAAGGCTGAGGAGAAAGGAATACAGAGTGATGGAGAGAGAGGGATCAAGAAATAAAGGGTGGAAGAGATAGAAGGGGGAGGTATAGTGAGAGCAGGAGAGATGAAGAGATAGAGCAATGGTGAAAGAGAAGGAAAGGGTTAGAGAAGGACAGAGAGAGGTGGATGTAGAGAGACAGAAAGAAGGAGCGTAATCCCCTCTGTGTCTCAGACCTCCGTGCGATCGAACCGAAGACTTCAGGCTGCCTTATCACCCTCATCCCTCACTGTCGGCACGAACAGTCCCATGATGCTCAGCGGCTCCCAGGTTAGCCCCCCCATGGCCCTGACCCCTTACCCCCCCCCCGCCAGACGGAGCGGTAACGAGCCTAGCCGAGCTGAGCCAAGCAGCTCCAGAACCTTTGCACCGGACCCCACTGACCCGGCTAATGAGGGCTGTCAGAGCTCGGAAAACTGCCGGCCAGGTCATGTGGGACAGGCAGAGACCCTTGCAGTGCCTTCAGAGTCCAGGCCTGAGTGTGACGCTGTCCGGGGGGGGCGCTCTGGTCCTGGAGAGCCACAGGATGAGTGTGACTACACAGCCTCACCTTACCTCACCTCACCTGGTTTCCTGGGTCGTGTATGGTTTCGTTCTGATTTTTTAATAACATGATAACAAGAGTCTTTAATAACACAAGGTCAGAATGCGCTGCAGCTCTTCAGGGGACAGGCTTAGCCATCTACCCCTGCTGTAGACTGTAAATAAACAATTTGTTTAAATTAGGCCTTTAGAACTGGATCAATTCATAGAAAGGGATTCCAAACTAAAAAAAAAAACACACAAAATATTTCATCCAAATTAATTAATTCAACTAATGAGAAAAATCAATCAACATATTTTTTTTGTCTCTTTCTGAATAAATTTCGAGCCCTAGATGTTTTTATATTTTGCCGTTTTTCCATTTTCCTGCCAATTTTCCCTGCACGTCCGGTGAGCATGGATTACGCATTAATTTACAGGGAGGGTTATGGGGTCTCTCCCTGGGTTTACGGTCCACAGTGAATATTGCATTTGAAAAGATGTCTGCAGCGATATAATCTTACTGCTGGCTGCGGAGCTCCTCTGCTCCTTGATGGAGCTGTCAGTCAGCCGCAGCGATCCGTCGGGCCATTATTTAATTCAGAAACATTCACCCGTATCCGTGTAATGGAGTCATTATGCCATTTGTGTGAAGGCAAAGGAAAAAACAGCAGAAAAAGAAATCATAATTTAAAATGGGATGCTGGATTTTTTTTTTAACTCACTGTAGAGAAAGTTGGGATCTGAGTTAAGACTGATCCCTGATCAGCACTACTCCATGAAGTCGGCTCCCCAGTATAATATTATTTTAATGGGGTCCATTATGAGGTAAAAGATAAAACTGCTCCCAGATCAGTTCTCACTTACATCCATGCCCACTTTGTCTCAGTCTATGGTGGTGTTTTTTTTGGGGGGGGGGGGGGGGGGGGGTGGTTGTGTGAGTGTGTGAGTGAGTGTGCTTGTGTGAGTATGTGTGTGTGTGAGTGAGTGTATATGGTTGTGTGAGTGAGTGTGCTTGTGTGAGTATGTGTGTGTGTGAGTGAGTGTATATGGTTGTGTGAGTGTGTGAGTGAGTGTGCTTGTGTGAGTATGTGTGTGTGTGAGTGAGTGTATATGGTTGTGTGAGTGAGTGTGCTTGTGTGAGTATGTGTGTGTGTGAGTGAGTGTATATGGTTGTGTGAGTATGTGTGTGTGTGTGTGAGTGTATATGGTTGTGTGAGTGTGTGAGTGAGTGTGCTTGTGTGAGTATGTGTGTGTGTGAGTGAGTGTATATGGTTGTGTGAGTGAGTGTGCTTGTGTGAGTATGTGTGTGTGTGAGTGAGTGTATATGGTTGTGTGAGTATGTGTGTGTGTGAGTGAGTGTATATGGTTGTGTGAGTGTGTGTGTGTGTGAGTGTATGTGGTTGTGTGAGTGAGTGTGCTTGTGTGAGTATGTGTGTGTGTGAGTGAGTGTATATGGTTGTGTGAGTGAGTGTGCTTGTGTGAGTATGTGTGTGTGTGAGTGAGTGTATATGGTTGTGTGAGTATGTGTGTGTGTGAGTGAGTGTATATGGTTGTGTGAGTGTGTATGTTTGACAGTGCTTGTGTGTGTGTATGTGAAACTGTATGCTTGTGTGTGTGTGCTTGCGTATGCGTGTCTGTAAGTAAGTGTGTATGGCTGTGTGAATGTGTGAAGGGGTGGGGTCCACTCTCTCACTCACCCCAAAACCCACACAAGCACAGACACAGGGAGAGCATGCAAGCGGAGCTGAACCGTGGGGAGAACTGAGCCTGGGTCCTTCTTTCTGAGAGGCCACAGGGCTAGCCAGGGAGGAACCCCACTCTCAGGGCCCAGAGCTGACTGACCCACCATCATCCATGACCAAAGTACTGAAAACAGACACTTTCTCATGGATGAAAATAAATTACATGAAAGAATTAAAAAAGATAAGCCCTGTACATGGATCTAGGAGGTAACGGAAGGAGTGCATTAGCTCTGTAGGCATATTCAAATTCCAAACTTTAAAAACAATAAAGTAATATAAATATAAAAATAAAGTTATGAGACATTTTTCCCTATAAATCTGAGTTATTTTTAGGGGGGGGGCGGTTGTTATCTTCTGGTGTATCTCTTTCATGCTGTTGCACCATCCTACAGACTCAGCGTAATCACGGGGAGGCTGGTGGGCCCCGTCGTGGTAAAGACTCAGACAGGTTTCCTCTCACGCGGCTTTCCCGCCTGCTAATCGGTATCTGTCGCTCGCATCTGCACTGAAAACAAACGTGTTTATGGGAGACTGCTGTCAGCGCCTGGCTTTGAACCCTGCCTTTGGGAGCGTCTGCAGGAGGGCACCATCTTACCCTGTCACCCCCCCCCCCATACATACAGCATGTGTGCTCACTACGCCTGATGGAGAAGAAGGGAATTATATCGTTATCAACTTAACGAATGACACACACATTTGTACTTGTCATCATTGCCAGTCAAGTTCAGTGAAGGAGCATCAGACACACAGCACAGGAGCTTGGCACTGATTACGAGTCAAAATGCGTATATATTGTAGGTAATTAGATAATTATATAAATCCCTCCCTCTTCATCTAGTGGGGTATGAATTGGGGCAACAATGTAGTCCAATGGCTAGGGAGGATTAGGAAGGGTTATATCTCAGAGGTTGCAGGTTCAGTTCCAAGTCATGGCACTGCTATTGTAACCCCCTAAGCAAGGTAGCTAATCCAAATTGCCTCAGTAACTATATCCAGCAGTATTAATGTAAGTCAGTAAGATGAAAGCCTTTGCTGAATATATAGATGTAAAATGGCTGCTGTAGATCATCCCAGGTTTGGGCCATCACCCTTTGATGATGGACAGCTTCACTGTGAAACACTCAGAAACCATGAGATGAAAGACTTTCAATTTTTTATTCAAGTCTATTTTTTGTTCAAATTTATACTAATGTTTGAGCCTGTAGGATAAGATTGGTAATGTTTTTATTTATTTATTTATTTATTTTTTGCATTCGTGTGTTTGAAAGTAATGTGATTTTTCCAGATTTTCCCAGAGTAATCAGCAACTGCTGATTTTCACACCCAAAGCTTTGCTGCAGCCAGTAGTATTGGGTATAACAGCCACTCATTCTCTCCAGCTATCAGCTGCTATGGGCCACAAGAGCTCTTGATGCATGTGCTTCTGACATATCCACGGCCTCTGGCTCTGGCTCAGACGTTTAGTGTTGTGAAGCTCAGAATTGCCTGATTAATCAGGAAAATCAACAGAAAAGCTAACACACTTTTAGCTATATGGCTAAAACTTTACACTTTATTTGTCAGCCAATCAGCAGGCTTTCTGTTCTGTGGTTCCGGAATGGTGGGGGTGAGAATGTTCCGTCTGACCCCAGAATCTCATTGTTCACAAAGTCAGAGTGGGAGCAGCATACAGAGATGGCAGCCCATTTGTGAAACGATGACAGAGAAGTGAAATGTAAGACAGGGGGTGAAAATATAAAACATGTATGTGCCTTACACTGGAAAGCAGAGAGAACATGACGCACAGAGCGAGTGCAGTAATCAGCAGTAAGTGAAGCCGTATCAGGACTGGGATCAATTTTTCTCCTCTTTTGGGGAAATTGAGGACAGTAAAGGGTCGTGCAGGTGGATGAGCGAGAGGGGTATTGTTTGACCCAGGCACACAGCGTGTCGGATGCATTATTACGCTGCTATTTTCCTTGTTGGGCTTGACTATTTGCGGCAGGCAAACGGTGAATCACCATGACGCCCAATAACAGCCGGCGGACGGGACCAATGCATCTGCTGACACAACAAACGGCTGGAGCTACAGAGAGACCTGGAGACATGAGCGCTCAATAAAGCATTATGGAGTGGGATCGCTGATCCAGGATCAGTGTTAGTCTGCCCATATCTTCAATGTATCTATCATGAGCTAAAAGGACAAACTGATCCTAGATCATGGTCTGTATTCCTAAAATGTCCCAGAGCAAGAGCACTGATGTAGGATCAGCTTTCATATCTTAATCATATAGTGTACATTATAAGTTAAAAGGGCTAAAACTGATCCTAGATCACGGTCTTTATTCACAGGCAATCTCTAGACATGAGTGTTGTTTTAGGATCAGCTCTCCCATGCCCATATCTTAACCTCATCCATTATAAGTTAAAATGGGCAAAACTGATCTTACATCAGCCTACTCTGAGACCCTTTATAAAAACGAGCCCTGATGAAGTCATTAAATGAACACCCCTGCATTGACAGTGCCTCGCTAATTCTGCCATTTCCGGCAATATAATTAATAGAAGTGAACATTTTTTAATTACAGCTCCACGGCCGCGGTTTCCCCTGGTTTTTGTTTATTAAGTCCTGCGGAACCCCCATATTCGCAGTCAGGTTAATGGGGAAGGTATTTTACTTAATAGCATTTTTATTGCTCCTGGAAAGTGTGCCGCAGTTAATTAGCGTGTATGCGAATTAAGCTCGTTTCCATTACTGCCCACTGACGTAGGGAGATCATTATCCATTTTCAGAATAGTTCATAAACCTGAGGACTCAGGTGACGTGGTGCGGGAGGAGGTAGCGGAAGAGGCGCTCCACAGAGATACTGTGAGCGACCCCCCGTGGAGAGACAGGTGACCAGCGCTCAGGTGCTCTCGTAAACGTGAATCAAGCAGGCCTTCAGTTGGCTCACTGGGTCGTGACTGTGACTGCGATGCGGCTGTGGGTCCGCAGGTAAGGCAACAGTTGGCCCCGCCTCTCCCCTGGTCAGGTTTGTTAAATTCCACAGCCTTATCACTCTCTAGTGCCCTCTCTGGGCCAGCCAGGTACCTGCAGGTTTGTGAGCTGATCATATCTTGGCTTTGTGTTCCTCTGAACCCATTGGCGGTATGTGATTGGTCACATGTCTGTGGTGTGGGCCTGTGGAAGAAGCCAATTAAAGCTGTTTCACCCCTGCTAATTCACTTAAACTACAAGTGCACAGCACTTCCCTCCATTTCCTCAGAGCCCGGCCAGGCAGGGAACAGGATGTGCTGTTCAGAGTCAGCCCACAGTGATAACTGCTTCATAGGGACCCAAACTACTGTAGTAAGGATGTGGGTATGATCGAGCGTGTGTGTGTGTGTGTACTGTGTGCTAGAGCCTGTGTGTGTGTATTGTGTGTGAAAGCCTGTGCGTGTGTTGTGTTCAAGAGCCTGTGTGTGTGTCTGAGTGTGTGTGTATTGTTTGTGAGAGCCTGTGTGTGTATGTGTCTGAATGTGTGTGTGTGTCTATTGTGTGCAAGAGCCTGTGTGTGTATGTGTGTGTGTGTACTGTGTGCTAGAGCCTGTGTGTGTGTATTGTGTGTGAAAGCCTGTGTGTGTGTTGTGTGCAAGAGCCTGTGTGTGTGTCTGAGTGTGTGTGTGTATTGTGTGTGAGAGCCTGTGTGTGTATGTGTCTGAATGTGTGTGTGTGTGTGTGTCTATTGTGTGCAAGAGCCTGTGTGTGTATGTGTGTGTGTGTATGACAATGCACCTGTGTTTCTCATGTCTGCTGAGGTTATCATTTTTTGTCCAATGACATTTTTCCAGTGAAAATGGACATCATATCAGCTGATATAATTGATAAATTGCATTGCAATTTTTACAGCTCTTCTCCCCACCTGTAAGAGACTATGCACACTATGTAGAGGTTGTGTTCCAGAGGTCAAACATTGAAATATTTCCCCGTTGTTTTGCAAGGTGTTTTTCAGGAAAGCTCTCTCTCTCTCTCTCTCTCTCTGCTTCACCATCATGAAAGACCAAAGCTAGATAGCAAACGTTGTGCATTACAAAGGCCTGAAACCGATAGTAACCGGGGCTCGGACAGAAAGGCCGCTTCATCACTGACACACTGTCAGTGCTGCAGACAGGTGAATCTTCCTTCTCTGGGAATGTGACTGGTGTATTAATCTCTGTGTATTCTATATGCAAATACAGAGACAGAGCCACAGCCTATAGCAGTCTATATACAGCAAGGCTTATATTCATTTTGCATCAGCTCGTATTATTATCCACTGTGTGTGTGTGTGTGTGTGTGCGTGTGAGAGAGGAGAAGGGAGGCAAGTTCTGAACAGGCGAGTGTGTTTTCATGTCATTGTGTGAGTGTGCATGAATGTATGTGTATGGGATTCATGACTGTGTGTGTGTGTGCACACACGCATGTGTGTATATAATTGTGTCAGTGTGTGTGATTGTGGGTTTGTTTTTGTCTGGACACACGTGTGTGTGTTTGCATATGTTTGTGTGAGAGATTGTGTGCATTAATGTGTACATGTGCGTGTGCATGTGTGAATATTTGTGTGTGTGTGTGGTTGTGTTTGTTTGTCTGCTCCTGTTTGTAAGTGAGTGTCTGTGTGTCTGTTTGTGTGTGTGTTTTGCACTGCGTTCATTTTCCATGATTAGACTGTGTAATACCCTCATGTCTGTGCAGATTGTATTCTGCAAACTCATAATGTGGCATCTTTGCATAAACCAGAATAATCTCTCATAAGATCAAATCTCATTGCATGATTTGTATTGGCGCTGTGGAATGGTGTGTGAATGCATTTAAAACTCTCAGGACTGAAAATGCACACAGATTACAACCAGGCCCTCTTCCAACACACAATACATACCACACATCTTTCTCCATTTTGAAAAACTGTAACGCGTCTCCAAAAATACTCACATGATATGCATGGTCATTCTTGCAATCAAAAAAAAATTGTTTTCGTAATTGTTTGGAATTTCCCAGTTTGTTTTGTAACCTATATTGTTGTAAGTCACTTACCGTGTATTCAGCATGCAGTATTAAATAATATGGAATCGTTGTAATATGAATTTTGTTTATTAATAATAGTTTGCGTACAGATCCACCACGAGCTGTCTGTAATCAGAAACCCGGGCTCGGAAGCAGACACCACATATTTTAATAGCAGGAACAGAATGTGAGTTATTATATGTGTGAATATTGTTCACAGATTACAGGGGGTGCATTAACGTGGGGGGGCTCTGGTTTAGTGTATTTTAATGATGCTTGCAGTCAGCCAAACTGCGTTTATATACGAGCAGGCTCAGTTTCCTGCCTCTTTCGGCCTTGGCAGCAGTGGGGCGGCTCAGATAGCAGCCAGCTGGCATCCACGTGAGGACAAGGCTGCTGGCTGAGCCTATACCACTCTGTGTGCTACTCTAAACATCACTGCTACCATAGGCATCTCTCACCCTGCCACATGCAGGCCTGATACTGTCTCACACACACACACACGCACACACTCACACACACGCACACAATCAAACACACGCACACACACACACACACACACAATCAAACACACGCACCCACACACTCACACACATACTCACACCCACACACCCTCACACACACACTCACACACATACTCACACCCACACACACGCTCACACTCACACACACACTCACACATACACACACATACTCACACACACGCTTACACACACACACACACACACGCTCACACTCACACACACTCACACACATACTCACACCCACACACACTCACACACACACAAACACACACACACACGCTCACACTCACACACACACACACACACATACTCACACACACGCAATCAAACACACGCTTACACCCACACACATACACGCGCTCACACTCACACACATGCACACATTCACACACACACTCATGGGGGATGGCATGCTCCGGGCCACTGCGGTAAGGACTCAGCCTTGTGAGGTGTGAGCTCTACTGGATGAGCTACTGAGGCATCCCAGCTTCTATATTTTTTAGGCATTTGTTTGCACGTGGATGTAAAAATGTCTGTTTAAACTGGCCAAACCATCTAAGCTTTTTAAGGTTGTTCAAAAAAAAAAATGTCAAACAATCCAAATTTAATTTTTGAATTCCACAGCAGTCCCAGAGCATGAAGTGTCATGGTGTCGCGCCCTTTTTCGCTGTCACAGCCATCCACTCTAAGTCACCGTCAGAGACCACAGACCACAGAGACACTTACATACGCCCACTTCACTGCGAATGCACAGAGAGACCACAGAAACACTTACATACGCCCACCTCACTGCGAACGCACAGAGAGACCGCAGACCACAGAGACACTTACATACGCCCACCTCACTGCGAATGCACAGAGAGACCACAGAAACACTTACATACGCCCACCTCACTGCGAACGCACAGAGAGACCGCAGACCACAGAGACACTTACATACGCCCACCTCACTGCGAACGCACAGAGAGACCGCAGACCACAGAGACACTTACATACGCCCACCTCACTGCGAACGCACAGAGAGACCGCAGACCACAGAGACACTTACATACGCCCACCTCACTGCGAACGCACAGAGAGACCGCAGACCACAGAGACACTTACATACGCCCACCTCACTGCGAACGCACAGAGAGACCGCAGACCACAGAGACACTTACATACGCCCACCTCACTGCGAACGCACAGAGAGACCGCAGACCACAGAGACACTTACATACGCCCACCTCACTGCGAACGCACAGAGAGACCGCAGACCACAGAGACACTTACATACGCCCACCTCACTGCGAACGCACAGAGAGACCGCAGACCACAGAGACACTTACATACGCCCACCTCACTGCGAACGCACAGAGAGACCGCAGACCACAGAGACACTTACATACGCCCACCTCACTGCGAACGCACAGAGAGACCGCAGACCACAGAGACACTTACATACGCCCACTTCACTGCGAACGCACAGAGAGACCGCAGACTGCAGACCGCAGCCGGCCTATAGGAGGGAAGCCTGGATTCCGTCCCACCACAGGCCTCTGTACTGAAACCTATGACTTTTATTGGCTGTTCCAAGGTTTAAGTGCTCTGGAAACACAAATCTGATAAAGATGTTGGCTGGGCGATGCTTTGTCTGGCTGTGACAGTGTCGCATGCAGAGATACGTTTGGGAAAGATTTCTGTGGTGTTTTCCTAAATCTTTCCCAATCCCATAATTCTGTGCTCTCTGTGTAGGACCTCCAAGTGCCTGACCAGCAGGTGAAAAACAAACAATTCAAACAAAGATAAAACTCTGGCTGTGGTGAGGGGGAGGGGGGGATTAGGAGTTCATGTACTGTAGCATTGCATGACCTTATTTCACCTCACTGTTACTCTAACACAGACAAACCTCACTGTTACTCTAACACAGATAAACCTCACTGTTACTGCAAAACAGACAAACCTCACTGTTACTCTAACACAGAGAAACCTCACTGTGACTGCAAAACAGACAAACCTCACTGTTACTCTAACACAGAGAAACCTCACTGTGACTGCAAAACAGACAAACCTCACTGTTACTCTAACACAGACAAACCTCACTGTTACTCTAACACAGAGAAACCTCACTGTTACTCTAACACAGAGAAACCTCACTGTGACTGCAAAACAGACAAACCTCACTGTTACTCTAACACAGACAAACCTCACTGTTACTCTAACACAGAGAAACCTCACTGTTACTGCAACACAGAGAAACCTCACTGTTACTCTAACACAGACAAACCTCACTGTTACTCTAACACAGAGAAACCTCACTGTGACTGCAAAACAGACAAACCTCACTGTTACTGCAACACAGAGAAACCTCACTGTTACTCTAACACAGACAAACCTCACTGTTACTCTATCACAGAGAAACCTCACTGTGACTGCAAAACAGACAAACCTCACTGTTACTGCAACACAGACGACCCTCTCTGTTACTCTAACACAGAGAAACCTCACTGTTACTCTAACACAGAGAAACCTCACTGTGACTGCAAAACAGACAAACCTCACTGTTACTGCAACACAGACGACCCTCTCTGTTACTCTAACACAGAGAAACCTCACTGTGACTGCAAAACAGACAAACCTCACTGTTACTGCAACACAGAGAAACCACACTGTTACTCTAACACAGACAAACCTCACTGTTACTCTAACACAGAGAAACCTCACTGTTACACTGACACAGATAAACCTCTCTGTTACTGCAACACAGAGAAACCTCACTCTTACTGCAACACAGAGAAACTTCACTGTTACTCTAACACAGAGAAACCTCACTGTTACACTGACACAGAGAAACCTCACTGTTACTCAAATCCAAATACTATTTAATGCAAACCTCAGTGTCATTGTAGCACACAGCTACTTGATTGTTTCTTTCTTGTGTTTCTGTGGTTCTGAACCAAACCCAGCTCTGCAACATGGGAAAACAGACTATTAAAAAAAAGATTTCCACTCAAGACCGGGAGGAAGAGCTACGCTTGAAATCTCGGCTGTTTTGAGTCCCTTCACACAGCAACCCCCCTAATAGACCGTAGCTAAAATGTGTCCCTGGCACTGCAACAGTTTTTTTTTTTATTCTGGGGTTAATTACTGGGCATGTAGAAATTATATTCTCAAAATAAAGCCACGTGATTGGGCCCCCTCGTGGGTATTTTTAAGTCTTCCGCCAACGTGATTGGCTCCCTCACAGATATTCTTAAGTCTGCACGGTTATCACATTGGATTTCCCAAGAATAGGGTTTTCAGCCATCGCCTAACCCAGTTTTCAGTACCTATTAAAAATTACATACTGACATGTAAATGACCCGATGTTCACACGTGATTGGTCGCTGTGACGCTCTGTGTTCTATACTTGGCTTATTTCATGATAAAATAACCTGCATATTACGGTCACCAAAATTCATTTACTGATAATTTCCCTGGGTGAGGCGATGACTCTAATGCATATTAACATTACCCCAAAATATTACTTTGAAGATTATGTTCCATTATTGTTATATTTTCACAATTTTTATAACACTTTATTACAGCAGAATAATAAAAAAGCTGTGTTAAGGTCTAATGTTTTCAGACTTCATCTTGTTGGTGAATCTATATATAGGGTGATGTGAAAATGGGAGCTCCTTTCGGTGGCTATTTAAGGCACTGCTTGACTCATCCTGACGTCTCTCAGCTATATAACACATCCTGTAGTTTGACAACGGTGCTGCACAATGATCTGAAAATCTCATCGCACAGCGGGCCAAAAATTGACATGTCAGGGAAAGTATGAGTAATTTAGCCACAAAAGTGGATCTTCTGACTACCTCCTAAAGGAATTTCCCACTCACAGTGACGTATGTCCTCACGCATGTTACGGATTTGACATGTCTATGCTATTTGTAAAGTTACTGAGCAAATGTGGGGGTTTTAACCTTACCTACCAGTTCCAATGAGCTCCCCCATCACCTCTCTCCACTTCCATTTCATGGATTTCACTTTGAGTAAAATCAGGAAGTAAGTTTGACTGGAGTAGGCCTAAAAGTAGATCTGAGTAGGTTAAAAAAATAGGGTAGGACTACCATCATGCTATTAATGGCTCACTGATTTCAATCATTTTTTTTTTGTAATCTGTAATGGAGAACGGTCTTTTGATTGGTTAAAAAAAATCATTGACGAATGATTGACAGGTCATTGTGATCTCACAATTATCTGCTCTATGGAACCCCACTCTCTGGCCAATACCTCTGCTATATGAGCCGGAGAGGGTCCCTCCCCAGTAAATACAGAGGGTCAGATCTCTCCAGGCATCTATACCCCAACAGCTTATTATCTGGAGCTTGTGGTTACTGTAGCAGCAGTGGCCTTTCTAGGGACATGGCAGCTTAGATATTGGACAGATTCTCAGAGGTTGGAAAAAAAATTTTTGTCACCGCGGCTCAAGTCAAGTCAAGAACTCAAGATGTCACCTTAACCGTCCTCATTGAGATTATGTGATTGGTTACAAACTCTTGGTTTTGTTCCCCAAAGCTGAACCACACAGCTTTGACCAGGTCTACAGCAGAGAGGTATAAACCTGGCACTATCACTCTGAACTGCACTGCTTTCACCAGGCTTACAGCAGAGAGGTATAAACCTGGCACTATCACTCTGAACTGCACTGCTTTCACCAGGCTTGCAGCAGAGAGGTATAAACCTGGCACTATCACTCTGAGCTGCACTGCTTTCACCAGGCTTGCAGCAGAGAGGTATAAACCTGGCACCATCACTCTGAACTGCACTGCTTTCACCAGGCTTACAGCAGAGAGGTATAAAACTGGCACTATCACTCTGAACTGCACTGCTTTCACCAGGCTTACAGCAGAGAGGTATAAACCTGGCACTATCACTCTGAACTGCACTGCTTTCACCAGGCTTGCAGCAGAGGGGTATAAACCTGGCGCCATCGTTCTGAACTGCACTGCTGTCACCAGGCTTGCAGCAGAGAGGTATAAACCTGGCACCATCACTCTGAACTGCACTGCTTTCTCTGGGCTTAGAATAGAGAGATATTTTGTTTAAATTGAGTCCATTTTAATACACATTACAGTGGGCAACAACAACAGAAAAAGTCCTCTAAAAACACACAGGGAAATATCCTTGGGGCAGGAAGCCAGCCGACAGAACATCTCCTCTCCATTCACCCAGGAAGCTTCCGGGGAAAAATAAGACACATTTCTCTATGCTTGAATAATGAATGAAGAGTTGCCCCTCTACAATACTCAATCCTCCATGAAGTCAACAGCGTGCACCGAGTCTTCACTCAGCCACTTACTGCACTTTCAAGGTGAGGCGAGATTCATTTCCTCACAGCCTGTATTCCCCATAGGCTGTTTCAAGGCGGTGTACCGAGGTTTAGCCAATCACTGCTCAAAACTGGCTTCACCACCATCATCACGGGTGATGAATCACTCACTGACTGTGACTCATGGCTCAAGGGAAGGTCCCACTGGAGGAGAGCACTATGCAGGGGGTCCCTGTGACGCTTCTGGGGGAGAACTGTGCAACATCTCTATGGAACTAAGAGACTCTGACTCTGACTAACTATTACTGACAATCCCTCAACCAATATCTCAACGCACAATGCAGAGAATTAAACCTGCAGGCACTGCGGCCCTCCAGGTCTGGAGTTAAACCTGCAGACACTGCGGCCCTCCAGGACTGGAGTTAAACCTGCAGACACTGCGGCCCTCCAGGTCTGGAGTTAAGCCTGCAGACACTGCGGCCCTCCAGGACTGGAGGTAAACCTGCAGACACTGCGGCCCTCCAGGACTGGAGTTAAACCTGCAGGCACTGCGGCCCTCCAGGACAGGAGTTAAACCTGCAGGCACTGCGGCCCTCCAGGACTGGAGTTAAACCTGCAGACACTGCGGCCCTCCAGGACTGGAGTTAAACCTGCAGGCACTGCGGCCCTCCAGGTCTGGAGTTAAACCTGCAGACACTGCGGCCCTCCAGGACTGGAGTTAAACCTGCAGACACTGCGGCCCTCAAGGTCTGGAGGTAAACCTGCAGAAACTGTGTCCCTACAGGACTGGAGTTAAACCTGCAGACACTGCAGCCTTCCAGGACTGGAGTTAAACCTGCAGACACTTGCGTTGTCAAAACTACACTGAAAACCTTTTCCAAATTAAATAGTTATATAAACTTCAATGACAATGGTGGAAGGTGGCTATTTAGGAGATGGTACAGACGTACCATAAACCGTACAAGAATATGGAATATTTTCATGAAAATTAATGTTTCAGAAATGCACACTTTTTTAAACGCTGGTCATCCCCAGGCCTGATGAGGCAGCTGCTCCTATACTGCTGATGGATGGGGAGAATGTCCCATTAGCAGCGTAGCGTAGCATAAACCCAGCAAAGCATGTGTGCACACAGAGTACGGTTTTAACGATCGCAGAGAGATAGAGAGATATGACTTCACCCTATTAGCCATAGCGCTTCAATTAGCATTGAGCGCGGCTCTTTTATCCGACAGGCACTGCAGAGTTCTTCTGTAGGGGACTGAGCTAACTTAGCAATGAGTTAGCATAGCATTGCTACCAAGCCTCCCCCTATAGCCTTTGAAGGACAGCCTAAAATATATTATCAAAAACAATACTTAAAATATGAAATGGAAGAAGATGCATTCAATAATAACATTTTATTGTATATAAGAAATGATCCCCTGTCGAATCTGGATGAATCCAAGGTTGAAATATAAGTCTAGGTTCAAATATTTCAGTTAACTCATTCAAACAAGGTAAGATTTCATACTTATCAGGTTGATGATGCATGTCGACAAAACTACACAGGTGGCACTGAACTATGCTGCACAATTGAGGGAAGTAATGACAGCATGTGACTGGCTGCCCTGGCCAATGGGAAGCCTTGTTTCCTACTAACTTCCTGTTGTGTTCCGTCACCCTCCATTTTGAGTCTATGTTCCAAAATGTCCGCTTTGGAGAGAATGGAGATAGCAGTTTTAACGTTCACCATGGAATGTGAACCTACTGAATCAGGGTTTATGTGAATACAGCAGTCATCATGTGTGCCATTATGGAGGCCTTTATGGACTGTCACAGGAGGGGCCCACTGAATGTGGGTTATCACTGTACAGCACCAGGGCCATTCATTAAGGTTAATAGCCTTAAAAAGATCAGGCAGCCAAGTGTGCTCGTTAAAAAAAAATAAAAAAAGGGTAGCATAGGACCGGCAGTGGTTATGTCTGCCGTTCCTTTGGGGGGGGGGGGGTGTCTTTATGGCCCCATGTGCCAGGCTTAGGCTAATACCCTCCCCCTCACTATGCCTGGAGAAAGCAGTGCAAGTTCATAACGATGAATCAGCCCCACCCCCCCTTTTTAAAACACATTTTAACCAATCACATCAACTCAAGCCAGACAGTCATTCACTATGAGGGAAGAGGTTGCTTAGCGATGACAGGAGACGTGCGTCCCCCCGTCTGTCCTGGCATCTGTCTGATGTTTAGGCTGGCACATCCCTGGCATGGCAGCCGCTGTCAAAAGCGTGTTATTCCCAGACAGTGAGGCAGGAGTGTCTTTACATCTCCCTCTCTTCCTTATTTTGGCAGTTAGGCTTTATGACATACTGATGATGTCACCAATCATTCCCCTAAGCTGATGATGTCATCAATCATTCCCCTAAGGGGGAAAAAAAACTAAACTGAGGGATAAGAACACAACCCATGACAGCAAACCATCATATTTCTGTGTAATAAAAGCAGCTAGATTAATAGTGACATGATGTAAATAGGAAAGGGACAACAATGCATAGAAAGCCAGAATGGCAGTTCATATACTGTATATGTAGGCTCTGTTTTTAATTGTCCAAAATCATGGTTCATTGGCCAAAATACACTGGCCAAGATTCAGTCAACATTTGTCCTTAACTTTGTCTCACAGCTACATGCTCGTAAATGTGCATTTTTATCTTCGCTGACACCATCTGGAGAGTTCGGCAACCAAGAAGATTAACTCTCCAAACTCTTTATAGAGAAAAAAAACACTACCTTTTTTTTTTTTTGGTTGTAAAGTAAAGTAAAAGTTATGGATGGATGTTAATTGAATCTTGGTATTTGTATGACTGTGAGTAATCTTGTTGTTCATTTCAAAACTATGCAAATATGACAGGCTCGTTACGTGGCAGCAAAGACTGTGCTCCGAAGATCACAGAGGCTCTGCGCCCTGACGCTGAAATCACACAGGTCTGCCGTTTCAGGTAAATCATGACCCATAATTCACTGCAGCGCAGCCTCTGTTGTCATCGCAGAGTTCTGACTGTCGGCGCTGAGCCCGATAATGTCATATGGAACATTATTGAGATCTTCCTCCTTGAAAACACACTGCCTTCGCAAACAAGAGTATTTTTTTTAATACATGAGATAATTCTGTGATTTTTCATCAAATTACATAAATTGTGTCTGAGGTCGCGAGGAGCTCAGATTAATTGGGAGGAACTGTAAGCCTTCACAGCATAAAGAGAGTCATAGTCTCTCTTTTTTTATGAAAATGCCAATTAAACCCCAGCATGGATATTTTTACATTTATCTAGAGGCATAACCACACTATCACAGACATCAAACCATCCGAAAGAATGTTGTCAGGGATTTTGCAAATTGATGCGGTTCCCCTCCCGATCTAATCACCCCAGCTAATCTGGATCTTTGTTTGAATCACTAGTAAAAAAACATGAACTTTTTCCTCTCTCTGACACACAAACGGCACCCTCCGTCCCCCGCCCTTTCCCCAGCCGTTTCAGCATGGGGACGGGGCTCTCTGTGTCTTGGCTGGTTTCATTATGGGGACGGGGCTCTCTGTGTCTTGGCTGGTTTCAGTATGGGGACGGGGCTCTCTGTGTCTTGGCTGGTTTCAGTGTGGGGACGGGGCTCTCTGTGTCTTGGCTGGTTTCAGTATGGGGACGGGGCTCTCTGTGTCTTGGCTGGTTTCAGTATGGGGACGGAGCTCTCTGTGTCTTGGCTGGTTTCAGTATGGGGACGGGGCTCTCTGTGTCTTGGCTGGTTTCAGTATGGGGACTGGGCTCTCTGTGTCTTGGCTGGTTTCAGTATGGGGACGGGGCTCTCTGTGTCTTGGCTGGTTTCAGTATGGGGACGGGGCTCTCTGTGTCTTGGCTGGTTTCAGTATGGGGACGGGGCTCTCTGTGTCTTGGCTGGTTTCAGTATGGGGACGGGGCTCTCTGTGTCTTGGCTGGTTTCAGTATGGGGACGGGGCTCTCTGTGTCTTGGCTGGTTTCAGTATGGGGACGGGGCTCTCTGTGTCTTGGCTGGTTTCAGTATGGGGACGGGGCTCTCTGTGTCTTGGCTGCAAACATGGTGGTCCATAATGTTTGCAAAGCTACATTATGATCTTGTGTTTCAGAGCAGATTCTGTCAGGAAACAGTGTGATTTATAAACAATATTAGCATCACATTTTTGCCTCTCTGTTAGGTATTTGATTTATACCAGTTTCAGCATAAATTTTTAAACTAATGTCCAGATATGGAATAATATGAGTTTATACTTTTAAAGAACCCTGAAAGACAGATTTTCATTCTCTGAGCCAAACTATAGTTGATATATGCTGTGTTGTAAGGTTTTATGTAACACTGTAATGTATTAAATATCTGCTGCTGTCTTTTTGGCCAGGCCTCCCTTGTAAAACAGACACTGTGTTTCAATGGATCTTCCCTTGTTAAATAAAGGTAAAAATAAAGGGATAGATTTATCAAAGCCTTTAGCACATGCAAAAATGTTTGCACACGCAATTTCAATGACATGATTTGTGATTGGACCAAACACACATCTTCAACCAATCACATGCTCTCTTGGCCTTTTTAAACCAGCCAACCAAGCGATTTTATAAATCTGGCCTGAACACGCATTTAATATCAGATGTTCTCCAGTGGTTTCTTACTCTCACTCTGGTGTTTGCAGGTTCAAACCCAAGGAGGGGCATTGCTGGTGATCAGTATACTGAATCTCAATCACTGTATTATAAAGTGCTGGATAGCTACACAAATGAGTCCTGTATGAAATGCTATGCAACCTGCCAGGGATAGAAGCATTAGCTTCAGCAGTATGATGCAAGCTCAGTGGCATGAGAACACTGTGTATGACTTCAGCCAATCAGTGCCTTTTCCAAGCACTGAAACACATTGATTGGCGGCATACCGTCCAGCCCTACAGTACCGAAGTGGACACTCCTGTGTTAAAGCTTCTCCATTCACAGGCAGAGCTTGTGGAAGTCGTCCAGCACCCTTAGCAAAGCGCAGCGGCTGCCTGACTGCGCCCCAGTGCCCAATCTCCACAGCCCCAAACGCTGGCCGCCCACATGGGCTTTGTCACGGAACTCTGGACAAGAACGTGTGGCACTCTCTGACCTTGGCGATGGTGACACAGGGATCCCCGGGGTACCGACTGGGTCGATGACTAGGTCCCTCCCCGAAAAACGTGCCATGTGCGTTATTGACGGGGGGGGGGGGGGGGGGGGGGGGGGGGGGGGGGGGGGGGGGGGGGGGGGGGGGTTTTCGTGTGGAAAAGGGGGACGACTCTATGGGCCGAGAGCTGATCTCTGCTCAGGTCATGGGAAGACCAGAGGAGATAATTAAACTCAGAGTCTCGCTCTCTCCCTCTCTCTCTCCCCTCTCTCTGTCCCACAGGCCTTCACTCACCCCACATGCTCCAGCGCCACGCACCCCACACTCCCCCTCCTCCCCGTCCCCCTCCCTCCTGCACCATGATCGATGCAGCTGTCATGTCAGAGAAACACTTTCTGTACAGGGTACGATGGGATGCTTGAGCATGCTTCCAGCACTAGTGTCAGTAGTATTTGAGTTCCCTAGAGTAGTGCGATAAAGCCTTAAAACACCTCTAGTCACTGCTCAGATTTATTTGTATGAGCCTTTGAACTAGAATCCAAAGGCCAAACACGAGCAGCCATTGCAATATCCCCAGGGAAGGAACTCCTCAAACAGAAGACTGCTCAGAAAAATCATACGAAAAACAGCCATTGCCTAAAAAACAAAAGCAGACAAAAAAGCATAAAGGAAAGAAAACCGGCTTTACAGTGATGGAGCAGCAGCACGCTGTAGTAGTAAGAGCAGTACGCATGTAGTGCAGTTCCCCAGGAAACACAGCCCTCCATTAAAGAGTTCCTATTCCACACATTCTCTGAGTGAGAGAGGCGTGGAATAGGAAACACAGCCCTCCATTAAAGAGTTCCTATTCCACACATTCTCTGAGTGAGAGAGGCATGGTAGGGCGGTGTAATGGCGGACTGGGAGGATGTCAGGATGCAGACAGGTGGCCCCTGAGGAGGAATATCCCAGTGCACACACTGCTTTGGAGCCCAGGATGAAATGGGTGAGAGTTCACCTGTCCAGATCAAATGCTGAGTGAAGCCGCTGTGTTCATCACGTTCCCTATAAAATACACCATCGGGATGAATATAAAACTGGCCCTATGAGCATTTTAAAAATGCAGTATTATTATCATTATTACTATTATTATGAAATCCTGTGTGTCCTTCTGCTCCAGGAGCGAAGCAGGGCAGCCGGGTATGGAACCTCAGAGATGGGGGCTGCGCTAGCGTGCTGTGCGGAGCCGTAACTTACACTAATTGATATTTCCCCATTTGGAAAATGATTCAATAAGCACTGATCTGTAATGTCTCCAGCACACTGAACACTGCCTTCACAGAGGCAGGCCTGGCTGGGCTCACGGCTGTAATATCAGCCATGGCTACAGAAGAGAAACACGAACCTGGCGTAAAAGTGACATAATTCTGATTAAAATCATATAAATCTAAACAGCACAGATGATAAAATGTATACAGCGTATGTAAATAATATAACTTAAAAAAATCACAGATTACTTAAAATAGATTACAACAGAGCAATTGTGCATCTCATGAAAAACTCGAATGTTTCTTTCAAAACATTAAAAATCATGGAAAAAGAACAGTTCAGGTGAGACACAGACAGCTATTGGGGTTCATTACAAGCCGTACTTATGAATGTCACTACAGTTTGGATCCCATCCATGTCTGGTGACAATTTGATTTGATATAAGTCCTAGGGGAAATTAAATGCATTGAAATATATTGAAATAGACACAGAACAGAAAATGGATTTCATTCCGACTTCAGCTCTTAATTATTCAATTAACCCAGTAATTTAGGTGACTGACATTTTAAATGCAAATATCTTGTTGAGCTCCTGAAGGACACTCAGAGATGTTTCCGTTTTGGAAAGAGATTGTTTTACTCAATCAGCATCGCTGTATGCAGATAATAGTCTGACAATAACTGGATTGAGCTGCAGTTTCGCCAGCTGGAGCATGTGTGAAAAACACAGACACAGAGTGACCCGTCTGTGCTCATGGTAGTGTGTGTGTGAAAAACGTAGCCACAGACTGAACGATAGATGCGATAATGCTAGCATGTGTGAAAAACATAGCCACAGCCTGAGCGATAGATGCGATAATGCTAGCATGTGTGAAAAACATAGCCACAGCCTGAGCGATAGATGCGATAATGCTAGCATGTGTGAAAAACAAAGCCACAGCCTGAGCAATAGATGCGATAATGCTAGCATGTGTGAAAAACAAAGCCACAGCCTGAGCAATAGATGCGATAATGCTAGCATGTGTGAAAAAACATAGCCACAGAGTGAATGATAGATGCGATAATGCTAGCCTGTGTGAAAAAACATAGCCACAGAGTGAATGATAGATGCGATAATGCTAGCGTGTGTGAAAAAACATAGCCACAGAGTGAATGATAGCTGTGATAATGCTAGCATGTGTGAAAAACATAGCCACAGAGTGAATGATAGCTGTGATAATGCTAGCATGTGTGAAAAAACATAGCCACAGAGTGAACCGAAGTTGAGTTAATGCTAGAGTGTATTAAAACCGTGGCCATAGAGTGAGCAGTAGCTTTGCTAATGGAAATGTGTGTGAAAAATGTAGCCACGGAGCAAACATCAGGCATTCAAATGCTTTAGCCGCTTGATCCCTTGACCCTAGCTTGCCCTTCATGGATGTTGCTTTGAATTAAACATTCAACTGGCTTCACTGCAGCTCAGCTCAGCCTCCCATTGCTTGTTGATAAAGCATTAATGTAACTCTTTCTAGGCATAAATAACATAGTGGAAAAATGATTTTTTTCTCTGGCACAGTAAGGTTTATTTATGGAAACCCTTGCAGCTGTTATTTTTGAATATACTCTTATCAAATGTATTCATATGTATATTTTATCTCCTCTAAATGGTCTGTCATACTTGCGGGCTAATTGTTGCGTTACAGATTAATGCTCCGGCGGCTTTAGATATCCTAATCAACCAGAGCACCAGAGTCTGCTGACATCTAGATGAGCATGGTTAGCAATGAGAGAATCTCTTTCACTACTTTTGTTTTCCAGTCACTGACAAAATGACCAAGTACACGTGATCAGTTGGATAAGGCCGCCCTGGACCACCTGACCCAAGAAGGCGGGCCCTGTTATAAACACATCTGGTTCACACCTCCTATACCCATAGGGGACATGGATGGGCTGTACCATTACATCATAACGGGATTAAGAGTGACAGTATGTCCAGCCTTATTACTATTAATACATATGGGCTTTGGAGTTACAGTATACCCACCTATTAGCCTTATTACCATTAATACATATGGGCTTTGGAGTTACAGTATGCCCACCTCCTCAGACAGTATACCCACCTATTAGCCTTATCACCATTAATACATATGGGCTTTGGAGTTACAGTATGGCCACCTCCTCAGACAGTATACCCACCTATTAGCCTTATTACCATTAATACATATGGGCTTTGGAGTTACAGTATACCCACCTATTAGCCTTATTACCATTCATACATATGGGCTTTGGAGTTACAGTATACCCACCTCCTCAGACAGTATACCCACCTATTAGCCTTATTACTATTAATACATATGGGCTTTGGAGTTACAGTATGCCCACCTCCTCAGGCAGTATACCCACCTATTAGCCTTATTACCATTAATACATATGGGCTTTGGAGTTACAGTATGCCCACCTCCTCAGACAGTATACCCACCTATTAGCCTTATTACCATTAATACATATGGGCTTTGGAGTTACAGTATACCCACCTATTAGCCTTATCACCATTAATACATATGGGCTTTGGAGTTACAGTATGCCCACCTCCTCAGACAGTATGCCCACCTATTACCCTTATTACCATTAATACATATGGGCTTTGGAGTTACAGTATACCCACCTATTAGCCTTATTACCATTCATACATATGGGCTTTGGAGTTACAGTATACCCACCTCCTCAGACAGTATACCCACCTATTAGCCTTATTACCATTAATACATATGGGCTTTGGAGTTACAGTATGCCCACCTCCTCAGGCAGTATACCCACCTATTAGCCTTATTACCATTAATACATATGGGCTTTGGAGTTACAGTATGCCCACCTCCTCAGACAGTATACCCACCTATTAGCCTTATTACCATTAATACATATGGGCTTTGGAGTTACAGTATGCCCACCTCCTCAGACAATATACCCACCTATTAGCCTTATTACCTCCTCAGTTACCTCTACACCACTGTTGTACTCCACGTCTATTACAGCTGTCTGTAACAGCCTCGTCTGAACTACCACCATTAAGGGCTAAGAACTGAAGTTTTTTGTTTTGTTTTTTACCTTTTTACCTTGCTGTGCACACACGCAGAGATACGTTGTTTTGTGGTTTGAAAGGGACGTTTACACAATCTCTTTGATGTTTTTACAGCCGCAAAAACTGAAAAGGGTGAGGTTCGTTTTGCGTTCAGTTTGTACTTCAGGACGACGGCTTCCAGTTTTAAAATAAGACAGAGAGGAGCGCAGTCTCGTAGCAGCCTGTCTCGCTCGCTCTCTCGCTGTCTCCTGCTCAGATCCCGGGCGGATCCTCGTCTCTGGGTGCTGTGAGGTGAGATTCAGCTCAGTGGGGAATTGAACAAAAGGAGCCCATTCTCAGAAGCCTCGACGCGGCGCGCTGCTCGGTGTGAGCCGCTCGTGACGCTTAGCGTGCGTTGTCGCCCTAATCCGACGCTGCAAAATGTGAATCATCAAAGGGAGATAGCTACAGCACCTGCACTCACCATTCAAACTGTGAGAAAATCTCCCCACCGCAAAGAATAAACTAAATCTTGATGGGTATTATGAACTGAAATACAGACAATAACTTTAGTATTTGTGGTTTCAAGGTTGTTTTCTTACCTAACATTTCACAACTAAATATTATTCATGCCTTTTTTTTAAAGATATCTTATTGAGAAACTTTTTCTCATTCCATTGGCAGACATTTTTACTTATTTTAACCAATGTTTTCTTATTTTTTAGATAAATTTTGTTATTTTGAGAGAAACTCCATGGGGAAAGAACTGCACAGAAGGAACTGGACAACAGTTATATACAGAAATATGGTACTTTTGACTGAGCATTAGCATTGGTCAGTGGAATGCTTAATTTCCTGAGCCATTTAATTAGTAAAGAAGGAAGACAGTGTCAAGTTAGTCTGTGGATAATTGTTACCAGCCTATCTCTGATATAACTAAATATAAAAGGCATGCCATTTTTGACTGACACTTATTCTTAACACCTAAGGGGACAGAGGGATCATGGGACAGCCCCTGTCACCGTGTGTTGTTCAGTACAGATATGCCTTTCAGGCAGGCAGCCAAGCACACATGCTGTCCCAGGAGGTGTTCCAATTGCTGGGTTATCTCACTGGAGAACGCAGGGTAGAATAGCTCAGAGGGGGTCATATGATCATACTGTACTCTGTGTGTCTCCAGCACCTACCGAACAGTCTGTTGTTTATTCACTCCTTTTAGGAGGGCAGTGTACCCCCCCCCCCCCCCCCCCCCCCACTCAAACCAGACACTGCACACTTAGGGCACAGGTGTTCCTGGTTCACATGGGACTGTCATGTTTTGAAATGTCCTGTTTGCCATGTCCCCTATTTTGGGCAGTGTGTTAAATTATGGGTTCACATCGGTCAATAGGTTGTGAATTTAGCAGCTAAACTGTGATACTCAGTTGGTCAAAAGAGAAGTTTTGCAAAGTTTTGACCAACCCCATCCCTCCCACTGCCCACCCCCACTCCACCTTTCACATAACAATCACCACCAGTGGTGTAAAAACCGGGGCTCAGAAAGTAGAAGAACTACAATGTGTTTGTTCCATCCATGACCTGAAGCGTCTGATTCTGCTAATGAGCTCCCCCTACCTGGCTGAAGAGCTGAAGAGCTGTGCTAATTAGAATTTGCTATTTTAGTGCATGGTTGGAACAAGTGCATGGGGGTACTTCCTCTATCCAAAGCCAGGCTTGGCAGGTTTACTGTTCTTCTATCCAAAGCCTGGCTTGGCAGGTTTACTGTTCCTCTATCCAAAGCCACGCTTGTCAGGTTTACTGTTCTTCTATCCAAAGCCAGGCTTGTCAGGTTTACTGTTCTTCTATCCAAAGCCAGGCTTGGCAGGTTTACTGTTCCTCTATCCAAAGCCACGCTTGTCAGGTTTACTGTTCTTCTATCCAAAGCCAGGCTTGGCAGGTTTACTGTTCTTCTATCCAAAGCCAGGCTTGTCAGGTTTACTGTTCCTCTATCCAAAGCCAGGCTTGGCAGGTTTACTGTTCTTCTATCCAAAGCCAGGCTTGTCAGGTTTACTGTTCTTCTATCCAAAGCCTGGCTTGGCAGGTTTACTGTTCTTCTATTCAAAGCCAGGCTTGGCAGGTTTACTGTTCTTCTATCCAAAGCCAGGCTTGTCAGGTTTACTGTTCTTCTATCCAAAGCCAGGCTTGGCAGGTTTACTGTTCTTCTATTCAAAGCCAGGCTTGTCAGGTTTACTGCCATACCCTCTCCCTACTAAATAATTCCTAGGTCAACAAATATCTCAAGCACTCAAACATAGGGCCTGACATCAAACATTTTTATCAGTGTCCTGTTTTTCACCTGAGGAAATAGGTCATCTTATGAACACTCACCTGCTAACTCACTTATATCACCTGTCTGAATGGATTGGTTTTGCTTATCAAAGTCATGGAGGATCAAGTCAGTGTGTTTTTTTTAAATCTACCAGGCTTTAATGGGAAGGCACTCTTCTTGGCTGTGCTCTCTTTCAGCCAGGAGTTTTCAAAAAGATCAAATCCATGTCTAATAGTTACTCACTTCCCCTGCCCTTGTTGTGAACTTGGCAAGGTAGCATTTAATTAGCACGAGGCGTGCCGTGTATGTGTTTTCATGCATGGCTGCCCGATATTTATTTGATTTATTTTAATGTCACTGTTTTACTGTGTGGTCATTTTTTAATATTGTCACAAAATAATATTCAGTATCATTGTGGACACAAAAGTACATTTAAGTGAATGGAGGTTTTTTTTATGAATAGTTAAATACTTTGTCTCTGGTTAAAAATCTGTTGCTGTGTTCTCTGTGTTTCTCAAGTCTGGAGTCTTATTTTAGTTTAGTACTTGTACTGCAGCTTCGGTTAAATTACTTGAGTCCATTCTCTGCAAAAGGAGAAAGTTATTATATATTTAGAGTAAGTATTTACATTACAGTTAGCATATTCTCTTACCCAGCTGCATCCTTTACATATAACACATTCATGCAGATGGACATGTACCACTGCATTTCAGCCGAAGTACCTTTGTCTGTGCGGTAAAACCAGATACGCCAAAGCCTCAAAGACCATGAGCAGGCCACGAGGAACCCGACCTGTAATTAGCATAGATTTGTTTATTTTGTTGTCCTCATGATCACTAATGTGGTATAACTTTCTGTGATTGATTTTTCCATTATTTGTGTGGTATGGAATGAAACTGATCTGATTTTATTTAAGACAGCTGAGAGTTAAATTTAAAGACAAAAATAAGATATTCTTGGTTTTGGGGAAACGTATGGCATGGTTTCTCTCCCCCAGGTTCGCCCCTCAGCTGGCACAGCCGCTAATGTCGCACTTATGTCTGCTTTAGATGAGCTTTTAATGGGGTTTAGCGGCAGCGGCAATGCATGTGTAGCATGTAATTACTCCACTTCCTGTCCCCCCCGCGGCTACGAGCGAGCGGTTGCCACACCGACTGCAGCACAACAGCTCCAGGAGGGATGGGCCCCTGCATCCCAGGTGTGCTCTGTGCAGAAACCAATTAAGCAATTAATCACTTAGCCCAATCAATTACATTATTTGACATTTTTTGTCTGTTTATTATCCAGTTGAAAGGTTCATGTATAAGGACATGTGGTCGTGTATAACACACTTTGGTGTAAATTAAGAGTGAATTGGCATTGGTGCACATTTATATAAACAGGAAACCGTGGGCAGGGAATCTAGAGACAGAGGCCTTCAAGCAGGAGCAGTGATCCCCTCCTCTGTCATGATCCCTGATCGCTGTTTCTATCTGCGACCGTTCCACGTGATATGATGTGAACCAATTAGAGATATTAAGAAAGGGGAAAGAGCACCTGAACACCTGACGAGAATGAAGAAACATCTCAGGTGCATTGTAGCACTCACAAAACGTATCCTTCTTTCCATACCGTGACCATGTCATTTCCTCCCTCACTCCAATACTGGAACATTGGAGGGAGGGAGGAGATGAGGTTGGTGTGGAGAAGATGAGGACACAAATTTTGAGTATTGGAACATGTACTTGTGAAAAGGTTATCATATGAAGCTACAGTTCGTTTATGACCTGGCCAAAGTTTGTGGCATGCCACATCCTCACCTGTCACACCCGTGGCTGTGTTAGTGGGTGAACATAAGTGAGATAAACTGATTGGCTACCTAACTCACGCATGCTTAAGATGAACAGCTTGCACCTAGGGGGGAAGAGCACCCACCTCGCTTGAATTCTCCAAAAACAGGCGCTCGTCTGGTAATTAAGACGGCACCCACTTTTCTAATTACCTTCCTACGCTCCCAAACACGACAGAAAGCTCTCAGCCGTTCAGAGGAGACAGTTCCCAGCTGCTCCGGCAAGAGGGGGCCGCGGAAACACCAAAATTACACTTCAGAAAATGATGAACTACCCGGAGTCACGCAGAGATCCCGAAATAGATTTTAATTTCTGTCCCCACCCCCCCCCCCAGAAAAAAAAGGAAAAATGAATGAAAAAAGCAGACATCTTCCATTTTACACAGCTGACACCTACACAGAGGTGACACAGCACAGCTGTCTGGGAGAAGAGCCCTCTTTGTAAGGGAGATACACCTGTCTGCCAACCTTGGTCGTGCCGTTTTGTTTGGTCACAGAAAACCCATCCCCCATCCCCATCCCAGCCTCTTTGTTAGTTACACTTGAACCTTGAACCCGGGGCCACACGCTTTTTTTTCAGTCTGATAAACTGGCTTGTGGTGCTTTGTGATGGTTTAGTCCACCCCCTGACCTGCCAGCATTAACCCCTATGACCAGGGCTGTGCTGCTCTTCCTCAAACATGACCTTTGACCTTAGTCTCCTGCAGGGAGGGAGGGGTAGTTAATTAACAGTAACCAGTGGAGCCTGGGGTAACACCGTGCTCCCTCCGTGCACGGCCTGGCAGCGATCGATGGGAATCGATGCTATGGTTCTGCTTTTGTGGAGATCCAACCCCTGCCCCCTTCAGTGATTCCGCCCGCATAGAGAGTTCACTGGGCCATCGTGTTATTTTTTATCACCACGGCGACTTAGATATCGCCGCAATAAGACCCCCAACCATGCATCGAACCCCTTCACTGATAAAGTCATGACGTCATGTTTTCATCTGAACTGTTTACCCAGCGGTCAGAGACCGGGGCCAAACCATGCACAGAAACATCACCAGGGTCAGTGTCCTCCTACCTTCATCCCTTGTCCTGTCACAGTTTGTTTTTTTCAGTGTTTGGTTGTTTCTGTAGGGTTTTTTTTAAACAGGCCTCTGTGTGTGTCGCCAGCAATCAGCTAGACCAACATGTTCTCAATGATTTTAGTACCAGTTCAAACAAACAAACTGCTGCCACTTTCAAAGAGGAGATCCTGGTGTGAGTGCTTTGGCATGATTGGCTAGCCATGCATCTCCTGTGAGTGACAGCCAGGCCAGCCAATCACCAAAGAAGGTTAATGCAATTCAACCAATTCATGCAGCTCCCAAAAAAACAGGGAGGAAATTAATGGTTGTGTTAAGTAAATATGTATGCAAAATATCACTCACTCATATCTGTGCCGCTTGTGATTAACTTAAAAAAAACAGATTAAATCTGTTGAGTCTCATTCATAAGATGACAAAAGTATGAATGTATGGATAGTATGAAGGGACAAGCACGCATGTGAAAGGATGAGTTCATTTCCAAGTGCAGTGATGTGATTAGGTTCCTCACACGCTGCCTCCTGTGATCAGGTGCATATCACACATTTATCCCACAAACGTCCGACTGGAATTACCAAACATGAGAATTCACACGCAGCACCTCCCCGCACTACCCCATGAGTCAGCAGCTGGGCGATCTGAAGATAGGAGAGACCACTGCGCTGGCAGGATCGCATCAGCCGAAAAGCATGTGCTGGGGGTTCATATTACCCACCATGCTTTGTGAGAAAATGTCTCTTTGCATTGGGCCACCTTCCCCTGGTGAACATTACAATGCAGTCACAGTAACGAAATCTGCCTGTGAATTTTAGACTGATATTTACATTTTACATTTGAGTCATTTTGGTAGATGTTTTTCTTTTCAATTCAGGTCAACTTAAAAGAAGGGCATTTGTTTCACGATAAGTGCAATGGCATAGAATTCTTAAATTGCAAAATAACACACGTAGCACTGCAACAAACAAACATCATAAGCTATATGAATGGCCTGATTATCCTAATACTTCGTTCCTGACTCTAATGGAATAGGTAAGCGTTCCAGACTTGATTTGTTTAGAGTACTTAACTTCTTGGGTCCCACTGGAACAGATCTGATGGCCTGCTTTTCTTAAACATATATTTTTTTAATGTGCTTGTTTTTCCAACAGGCATGTTCTAGCTACTAGCTACGTAATTAGCTCGCTGTTGTTTTACAAGGCTTCTGTAATTAATGTTAGAAGGAGGAGGGGGAAGAAAGTAGCATACGGTACTTTATCTCACGATGAATACAGGAAGAGCAGGTTGGGACTGTAATTAATTCGAGGCGCTAGGAGAGAGCTGCAGAGTTACCGGCTTCCCGGTCATGATGACTCACAAAGGGCTGTCAGAGCATTCGATCCCCCCATGGAGAGACTATAACCTCCATTCCGACAGAGCCCAATACTCTTTCCCTGTTTCTGAAAGAGAGATTAGCGGAGATGCGCGCGTTAAGCTAAGCTGCGGCGAACGAAGCACCTGCCTTCGTTTTTTTAAAAAAAAATATTAACAGAACAGAGGAGCGCCCCATGCGTGAGCTCCACAGCGCACCCGAGTCCGGGCCCCTCGGCTTTCTGCGCCCACACACGAGGGGCCAGGGATGTCTGCTCTCTCCTGTTTTCTCTTTTGCGATCTGTGTATTTTTGGCCGAGGGCTTTTGTGTTTTTTTTTATTATTCATGTATTGACTTATGATTTTGATTTACATCAGCGCTGTAGACACCAGGATTGATCTGAATTGTTGGGGGAGGGGCAGGGTGGATATTACACGGTGGAGTCATTTCAGTCTGTGAAACACAGTGAAAATTAAAACCACAGTATTTTTTTAAGGACTAAAGGATTTCATTTACTTAAAAAAAATGCACCGCCTTCCCCCCTCCCCCTTTGCCCAGCAGGGAAAACGAGTGTGATCTAATCGGGCAGCCAGGAGGACGGCAGTGCAGTTCCCATGGCCAGCGCGGGGCTGTCAGCGGCAGATTTGTCCAAGTGGAATCAGAGAATCAGATAAGGTGCTGAGAGAGAGAGGGAAAGCACACAGAGACACATGACTGCTACAGTAAGTCAGAGTTTGCCCTTCAGCTCAACTTTGGCTTAGTTAGCGCTGAGGTGGAGAGGTGCGGACAGCCGCGCCTGAGTCAAATTCCTGCCCCCCCCTTGCTCAGGGACAGGGTGTAATGTTGTGTCAGGAGCAGGACACTCTGTTTGGGGAGACTGTGTGGGACACCCTGGCTTCAGGCATGCTACCTATTTATCTATCTAGCTATCTATCTATATATCTATCTGTCTGTCTGCCTGTCTGTTTCTCTTTCACTTCCCTGCTGTCTCTCTCTTCTCTCTGTCTACCTCTCTTTCTTTCTCTCTCTCTCCCTCTCTCTCGCTCTTTCTCTCAGATCCACAGTGACAGGTTTTGCTGCTGAGATAATCTACTTGCTTCTGTCCTGTGCCATGCAGTTTCTCTGCCTGTCTGTGGTGTGGGTATGAGCACATGTCTGTATGTATGGGGGTTTAAACAGGAAGTGTGGGGGCAGAAAAGATAGTACAGGAAAGCGTCATGCTAAGCGTTGTTCCCTGCAAAGTCTCAGTGTGCTCACTCACATACAGGAGCCACTTTATCAGGTGCACCTGCTCTACCAATCACATACACTCAATCAGTGACTGCATCACATGATCACACCTACTCTACCAATAACATACACTCAATCAGTGACTGCGTCACATGATCACACCTACTCTACCAATCACATACACTCAATCAGTGACTGCGTCACATGATCACACCTACTCTACCAATCACTTACACTCAATCAGTGACTGCGTCACATGATCACACCTACTCTACCAATCACATACACTCAATCAGTGACTGCGTCACATGATCACACCATGCTGTTTAAATTAGGCGAGCAAGTACATACTGATTGTGTGTGTGAGTGTGTGTGTGTGTGTGTGTGTGCGCGCAGTGCAGAGGGAGAATGGGTTGGACAAAATATTTAAGTGCTTTTGAAAAGTGGCACAAGGCAACAAACCAGATGCACCAGTATGAGTAACACAGAAACAGAGACTCTGCATCAGAAACAGCCTCTGCTGGGGTTCTCATCCAGAACAGCGTCTCTCTGGTGTGTGGAGAATGGTCCAGCGCCTAGAAAAACATGCCTCAGTGACTGGCGGGAGGTGGTGGTGTAACAGTGTGGGGTGTGCTGTTTTGGCACTCATTCAGTCCCTCAATACCAGTGAAGCACCGTCTGAGTGCCATGGGATATCTCAGCATTCCTGCCAATCAGGTGTCCCTTTATGGCACCCGCGCGTCTGTCTATGAATGAGCTATTTCAGCAGGACAATGCGCCACCTCACACGGCCAGGATGACAAATGCACTTCTTTTAAATAATGTTTGCAGTTAAAGTAAAAAAAAAAAAAAACTACATATACGCATGAACATGTATCAAAATGTGCGTGAAGTGAAAGCTGAAATGGGGAGAGCAGGTGTAGGCTACTTGGGGTTTGAGTCGGCCGTAAGGGTCCTTCACGGCCTACCTAAGGCTGCCCTTTAGACTGCAGGACACACTGTATGAGCACTGCCCGTACTGGAACACAGAGAGCCCAGGAACACTGCCCAGACCAGGGGGAAACTCGCCTGCCCCCCCCTCACCCCCTCCACCCCACCTGGGCAAGATGACAGCACACAGGATGCCCAGCCAAAGCAACGACGGGGAATTCCCTTACGATCATTAATTATACCTCAACATAGTCTAAAAATACTCAGAGTTTCAGGAAAAAATATAATAATAGATACATTCCAATGCAAGACAATATATTATCGCTAGAGATTACATTTTGTATTGAACTATAAATACATTGTAAGTATAATTTGATTTGAACTATAAATAGATAATAGCAGTTAATACACATATAAATATAATATTGATATATTTGAAATTATTGGAATATTTGCCTGTATGCGATGTGAAGTTTTGAAGTGTTGTAGGGTCTATTCTGACCTTCTGATGATGTATTCCGTTTTAAAGCTATTTTAATGTATCATATTGGGTTTCTAGGAGGGTGGTGTCAGGAGCTCGGCCACCCTCTGAACCGAGGGGGTAAGGTGTCTCCTGGGTGAGAACGTGCAGGCAGCGTTTCTGTTTTGGGAGAGTCTTGGCGGCTGAAGTGAGGAACGGTGAGCAGGAGGGAACACGGTGTGCCCCTCGTCCCAGCCAGAAGATCTTTACGAGAGCTCTTCACCAGCCGAGCGCACCTCTCCAGCACAGCGTCTGTCAGTCCTTCCCGGTGACATCACTCAGACCCGGTCCCAGCCACAAATAGATCGATAAGGGCTATTCAGAGAAAATTACACTCAGGGAAGCGAGGAATTCTTCAGCCACAGGGGTGAGCTTATCACAGAGCTGGTCATGTTTACACAAACAATATTCCCTTTTCACCCTGTTGAGCGTCAAACCAGGCTGGCTCATTATACCCCCTTTCCCACTGTAGAGCTGGAACTATAACAACACAAGAACACATAATAAGGAGAAAAGACCATTCAGCCCAGCTAGGCTTGTCATTAACAGGTTGGCCTGAAACTGGGCAGAGCTATGCCACAATGGAGACAGCAGTTTGTCAGGCTCAAAGTTATGATGTCATAATTAAGAGCATGACAACAGAAGCTAGAAGGTAACTGGTAACTGCTGGCCTGAGCACAGGACATGTGCTAATGTGTGGTTAAAGCATGGCTGGGAGAGAGGGGGAAATCATTATCTCTCTTTAAAATGCATCCTGAAAATGGTTTATTGGTTGACCCCGAGAACCGGCGGTTTCAACAGGGCAGATTTTTACAGTGGAAGCGCCAGAGGGCTTACAGCAAGTCATTTCTGGAACCTCTTAATGGTTAAAAGTGTAATAACACGGACCAAACAGGCGCCGATCGAAAGGGCTGAGGCTACTTTCCTGCCCTTTCCATCCCTCCCCGTTCTGGTAAAATGGATTCAGCGCCTGTGTCCCGATCCATTATTTCACGATGGCATTTTACCATGCTGTAAGCTTCCATCACGCTCCCCTCAGTTTGGCAGAAAAATTGAGCCAGCGACGGTCCATTGAAACAACATGGCAAACGAGCTGCCACAAATTCCCCCTGTATTCAGCAGTGGAAGGCTGGACTGAAACAGGGTGTCTTCATGTATCAGCCGAGGCCCAAACCAGCTTCTGATTGAAAGGAGGCAATGAGATTCAGCAGATACTGTGGACTGGGGTTTGAGACATTTGGCGTGAAGGAAGCCCGAGGCACATTTCATAAATCTCGGGATGGGAAAGCTGATCTGAGGTCAGGTTTAATTTTCCATAACCTACCCTTATCAACTATGAAGCAAAAAGAGCAAACTGATCCCAGACCAGTCCTCCTACTCATCAACACAGGTCCAGATTGCCTGGAGATCATGGGAACCCTCTCTCACTATGTGGTATAGTAGAGGTCTGTAATGGAACAGTTAAACACTATCCTGCCTGGATACAGTGTTGGTTTTTATTGTACAGAGATAATATTTTATTGCACAGAGATTTCAGGTCCCTCCTGCTAGCTTGCACGATAGTGCTTGTGCCATCTCTCCACTCACTTCCCTCCCTGTCTGGCAGGGTGTATCTCGCTTTAGCCATCGCTCAAGCTGCTCCTGGAGTCCGCCCCGCCGTGAGCTGCCAACTTCAGCGAAGATATCAAACCTGTTACCTTTTAATCCACAGCTAACGGTTTCAGCTGAGATATCAAACCTGTTACCTTTTAATCCACAGCTAACGGTTTCAGCAGAGATATCAAACCTGTCGCCTTCTAATCCACAGCTAACATCTGCTCTATGCCCTCAGATTACTTCAGTGCACCAGGATAGAGGAGGGAGAGTGGGAAGAGAGTGGAGATCAGATAGAAAGAAAGGAAAGAGAGGGGAGAGGGTGAGAAGAGAGGAAGTGAGGGAAACACAGTGATTAAGAGCACTGCCCTACAAATAAAGGGTTGCCGGTTTGACTCCCTTGAGTGGAGTGTTTAACATGAACAGATGTTATGAGACTAAAATGGCTACAAGTTGACCTCTGATATAGAAAGGGGAGAAAATGAGTTTTATGGAGTCTTTAATGAAGGCTTTTATGACATCACAAATGGGTGGAGCTACCATTTGCCTGGCACTATTAAGCCAATCATTGTTTTGCTGTGGAGAGCGAAACCTTCTAATTGGTTAAGATGACAGTGACAGACAGCTTATTGCAGCTCCAGGGTTCATTAATCCTCACACCTATCACTAGTTTTGAGCTGTTATCTGTTAGTTTATGCAGCTGATGGTCCAAACCATTGCTGTGAATAACAGACATTAAAAACATTTTTTTTTTTGCTGGGTGAGTGAAAAACAATACTCACACAAGCAACTGTCTGCATAGAATATTGAACACCACCTCCCATATGAAAACAAATTAGATTTCAAGATGTTTGGGATCAGAGTGTTAGAAATACCCCTGTATCTGCAAACCGAGAAACAAACAAACAAACAAAACCAGACACATGAACAAACACTTTCTATAATTCATATTAATACGCAGCCTTTGTTTATGTAAACAGGTAGAGTACAGTTTGCTTCTGAAATTGAATCTGCCAGTTCTCAAAGCCCAGTAAAACAGAGAAGCTTGTGGGCAGAGAGGAACAGAGGGCTCTATTTTAAGTGGAGTGAGGCTAAAAAAGACAATGGAGGGCTCCCATTGGGTGTCCCCTGCGATGTCAGGCCCCTGATTGGTTGAGCCAGTTTCTCCGAGCTCGTGCAGAGGGTACAGGGACGTGCAGGGATCTCTGGCATGGTGGTTTATAGCCCAACATCTGCTGCACTGACCAAGTGCCTGGCGACGAAGAGGCAGTCTACATTCCCCAGCGCTACAGAGAGGACCTGACCACTCCGGCCTCTCTGCTGGTATTCCTGGACATGAAAGCCTCCGGCCTTGTTAATTACCGGCACTCTGGAGAGGGGCAGGTGTGCTATGCCCCCGCGGCATTGGGCTAAATACCCTCCAGCGGCTACATGGCCACCTCCACCCATTAGCCAGATGACATGGTTTATTAGGTGGGGGTGTCCGGGGGGTGGATGGGGGTTAGGGTGTTTGTTTTTCGGGGATGGGGTCCACAGCTGTTGGTTTGTTTTAACGTCGCTCTTGCACAAACGCACCCTGTCCGCACAAACCTGAACACGCTATATCAGTCAGGGCACTGTGAGGAGGTGTGATTTTTCTCTGGCTGACTGCTCTTTAAACAGGTGAAATAACACCCAATGTAACAAAACCACCATCTCCTTTTACTTTTGTTTTGAGGAAAGAAATTTAAGGAGTTTTCTTGTTTTGTCCCTAATATGTTATTTGCTTATGTTAGTGGCCTTTGGCTGCATGCAGATGGAAAGCAGATATCCCATTGTTTCATAAGCAGGTATTAACGTGCATTGAAATGCATGGTTTCCTCTGAAATGACTCTGTAACTAAACTCTGCTTCTTTACACAGAACAATGCCTTTAAACACTTGGGCAGGATTTCAGTTACATGCATCTGAAACAACAAGCATTTTAATGGCAGTATTTCATCTGTAATCTTCCTGAGTTTATTACATTTCATACCTTGATTCAACCTGCAAAACAAACCGTGCCTCCATTGTTTTAATTCCTGTTTATGAATACATTTATTTATGATGTATTTTGTTTTTTGAAACAAATTATACAGTTACTTTTCTTGCCTCTCACTCAAATGAAGCCAGTTACATTGCAGGTAGCATAAGAAGTACAAAAAGAGGCAATAAACCTGTACTGCATATTAAAATACATTCATAAAAAATGCTCCCCATTCCTGACAGCCATTGTCATCTGGTTCTTTCTGAACTTGACAGAAGGAAGAGGCCATAATGTCAATGCCAGCATCGATGTGGGGGTACATGACTGCAGTCTCAGCTGTCGTTCCAACAGGCCTTCAAAGGCAAACCCTCCCACACTTCCTCTTTCAACACGATTCTGTGTTTTATTGTAACCTCTGCCCACACCAAACCCACACACCCCTTCCCACCGAATCCAACACATGGTACGGTCCACCTGCTGTGCTTGCTTTGGGACCCAAACCCCCCCAGCCCACATAAAGCAAGCAGATGCTGTGATTGAGTGAAAAATGGTTTGGGAGCCCGCCACCTGTCAGGTCAAAGGTCGAGACTCGGATTCCTCATTATTCTGGACTCTGGGGTCGGCTCTAAGCAGGCGCCATTTCGGCTCCAAATTGGACGTGGCTTTTTTTTGTGTGGGTGGTGCAGTTTCTTAGTGCTGCGGTAGGGTTTTCACAGCCCTGGAGGAGGGGGGGGAGGTGCAGACAGGGAATCGGGCTGGGAGATCAGGCCAGGCCAGAGTTTGATTTACCTGTGCTGGGGATTACACAGGATCATTTACCTGTGCTGGGGATTACACAGCATCATTTACCTGTGCTTGGGATTACACAGCATCATTTACCTGTGCTGGGGATTACACAGCATCATTTACCTGTGCTGGGGATTACACAGGATCATTTACCTGTGCTGGGGATTACACAGGATCATTTACCTGTGCTGGGGATTACACAGGAAACTGGGCTTAGGCTTCACTACAGAGAGAAGCCTGGGGTGTGTGTGTGTGTGTGTGTGTGTGTGTGTGAGTGAGTGTGTGTGTGTGTGTATGTGTGTGTGTGTGTGTGTGAGTGAGTGTGTATGGGAGGCTGTGTTTGTGTGTATGTTGGTATGAGACTGTATGTGTCTGTGTGTGTGAGTGTGTGTCAGTATCGCTAACACTGGAACAGAATCCACACACTCGCCTCAAAACTCAACAGAGATGTCAGGACTCTCTCTCAGTCTGGGGACCATTCTAACACTGCAGCAGTGATGGCCATGCCCAGTGTGTGGCAGCTCAGACGTTGGTCAGGGTCTCAGTGGGCAGAACATGGAAGTGATTTTTTTGGTTTGCATCACCGCCCTCACCTGTACAGGTGTAGCCCCCACCTCAGAACTGTCTCCCCTGAGCTCCAGAGGCTGTTTTACAGAGCATCGGATACATTTCAAAAGTTACATTCCTTTCTGGATCACCATGTCTATGCTATGAGAGACACAAGCATGGCGTGAGATGCCACCTTCCCGCTAATCTCTTCTCGACCGTGACTGCCAACAAGAGAGCCAGTGGGCTCCAAAAAAGTTTCCGATATTATCTGGCTTGGCCTTGAACCCACAGCATTCCGTGACAGGGCAGAGTCTCTGACCATGCTGACTCAGAGCCAGTGCAGGGAGGTGAGGTCTAGATCTCCACGGCAATGGCCGTCTGCAATGCTTCTGTTGACTATCTGTGGCTCCAAAACTTCTTCCATGGTAATTATCAAAATGTGCTCTTAAATGACCTGTCTGGATGCATGAAGGTTAAATATCTACAGTAGTAAACACTGTAACCCTAGGTGCCTGCTCTCTCTCTCTCTCTCTCTCGCTCTCTCTTCCTCCACCTCTCGTTCTGTTGCTTGCAGGTAATTGAATGTTTGAGCTTCTCTTCTCTGCCTTTGTTGTTCGATCAATACCACTGTTCCCACGGCAGCCGATCTGTGTAAGAGGCATTATCTGCTCGTGCGCCTGTGTTTGGAGCCAACGGGCCTCTCATATGCGCAACCCCACCTCATATGAGCCCCACTGCAGGGGAGGAAGTGACCTCACTGAACCCCACTGCAAGGGAGGAAGTGACCTCATTGAGCTCCACTGCAGGGAGGAAATGACCTCAATGAACAATAAGGAAGGGGAGGATGTGACCCCATTGAGCTCCACTGCATGGAAGGAAGTGGCATAACTGAGGAACAGCACTGGGGAGGAAGTGACCTCACTGAGCCCCAACACTGGGGAGGAAGTGACTTCACAGCACAGGGGAGGAAGTATCCTGAGTTTCCCCTGATATATGATCTGAAAGCCAAGCACAGCAGAGAGTCTGGGAAGAGCCAGGAGGACACTTTAGCCTCATCATTAGCTGCCTGTACTGCAGCCAGAGAACAAGTAATAGCATCACCTGGATTTGCTTTTATGGGTGTGAAACGAGGAAAACAAGGACAGAAAATTAGCATTAAGGATGAGAGCCCTGTTGTGTGTAATTAGGGGTGTGAGGAGGCAGTAACTAAATCCCCGTGGACTACTGGCCAGGGCTGGAGAGTAAAGCTCTGCCCCACCCCGACAAAGAGAACGACAGAGAGAGAGAGCTTTAACCTGCCTTTCGTGTGACATTACAATACAATCATAAACCACTTAACACGTACAATGTAAGTGAATAAACAAATAAGAGAGAGAGAGAAAGTGGGGTGGGGGAGACAGACAGAGTGAGAGAGAGAGTGAGAGAGAGAGAGAGGGAGGGACAGATGGGGGGGTTGAGGGGGGTATTTGTCAGACCCACATTTCCATGCCATGTACAGGCGTATGTTATATGGCTTTATGGGGATTTCAGATGGTAATAAAAGTATTGTGTTCATAACAGTAGTATCAGTGGTGGTGTTATTGTTATTATTGATGTTATTATTCTTATTAGTGTTGTTGCTGTTATGGCTAGCCTCCTCCTACAGATATAAAGTGAAAGGTATGTGCGTGGGTGCAGGACGGGGGAGGTTTTTGTTTACTGTTGCTGCCTCCATGTCCCATTTACTCATGTTTACAGAGCAGGGCGATTTAATCCTGGTCTCAGGTAGGAGCATGTCGCCCCTGAGGGCATGCTGCCAAATGGCAAAAAACAGGGGCACAGCGCACCTTTACCTGCTCCATGGAACATACCGGCACACATAACACTAACGAGCATGCATTCAACGCCAATGTGTGTGCACACGAATCTCTAATGCACGTGCACGACATGGGTATATGTGCCTAAAACAAGCGCGCAGTCAACGAGCCAGCTCACTCTGAGACAGGAACCAAGCCTGCTTTCTCGCTAGGTCAGGGGCCCAACCAGGCATCCAGCACATGGCCATGGGCAAAGCCGTTAAAGCTTTATAAAGCCTTATCAAGCCTTCATAAGCACTGCGTAATGCCTTTATGTACACTACACAGAGCATCCATTAACACTTATTCTTACAGCGTTGAAAAAAATACCTTCATCTTTAGCTAAATGGAAAAATAAGCACCCCCCCCCTTATGAGTTTTATTAATAAATTATAATCTACAGCTGATTTTTTTTTTTAAGTAATTACTTAATCATAATCCTTTTAGTTGTGCTCCGCCGTGTCCAGAGGTGGCATCCTGGAGTGGGATCATGTGAGAAGTGTCACAGTGATTGTGGATGATATTGTGGTCCAAGTGAGCTGACGGCACATATTATATTGTGTCCTACAGTTAAAGGAGCGTGTTTGGCGCTTGGCCTGGGTTCCCCTGGCCTGAGGATGCTAACACGTGCTAACCAGCTAACCACCATCATAAGTGACTCTGGAGCGGCATTCTGGTTTACAGTGCAGTGGTGATATCAGTTATGGCACGGGTGGTAACAGAGCGTATGCTATGACAGAGTGCCTCCTGTCACATGTTCGTGAAGGTGTTATGCAGCCCTTATAAGCGCTTCATAGAGCTCTTATGTAGCTCTGACGCAGCGAAGGACAGGAAGTGTTAGCGAATGTCCTGATGGGGAAACCTTTTACTCTCATTTAGCTCCTCATCGGTCAGTGTCAGCACGGAAGTGATGAAGACAAAACAGCCATCTATTTAAACCTGAGAAAGACAGGCCTTTCTGTGGCGTGTGTCGCTCAGGTTGGAGGGGGTAACGCCAGCGTTGTCAATCATTTTCACCCCACCCCCGCCCCCCACCCCCACGGCTCTCAGTGGGCTGAGTAAATAAGACGTATGACTTTTATTGGGGTTCAGGGGTTTATGTCCCTGTTAGGTTGATCATGGGGATGGGGTAGGCTTACTCAGGCTGGTAACAGAGGAAGGGTGAGGGTTTAATGGGCCGTCACACAGCTCATTTTCACAGGTCAGGAGTTATGAGCCGCGGTCACGCATTAGCATGTGAGCCGCAGCAAGGGCATTGGAAGTTAACACACACACACACACACTCACGCTCACACACACACGCACACACACACACACACACACACTGTAATGGACCCAGTCGGTTAATGTCCGTGTAAGCCAGCAGGAATGCCACTGCTCAGAAGGGGTTCACATGTCTGTGCCCCCTGTGCCCCCTGGTTCCTGCCCAGTGTCCGGACCCCGGCAACAGCCCCCACCCCCCCCCAAACCCCCACCCCCCCATCCTCGGGCCCACCTTAACAGCTGCAACACGTGCACACACACACAGACACACACAGGCACACTCTGAATTCCACCAGAGCCACCTCCAATAAATAGCCTCTCCAAACACACACCTTATTTAGGAGGGATTTTACTGTCAGGATGTACGAGAGAGAGATTACAAAAGAGACAGAGAAGGAGAGAGACAGACAGACAGACAGACAGACAGACAGACAGACAGACAGAGAGTGGGAGATTAGTTATTCAGTATTTACAGATTATTTACCTGACTGGGTTTACACGTAATGCAGTATGTATTGGCACTGTTAATGTTTTTTGTAGTCCATCAATAAAGCATCATGAAGCAGAAAACATGGAGGTGGAGGAGATGAGAGGAGGTGGATGGAGAGATGGAGGGAAAAGAGAGAGACTGTGGAAATGATAAACTAAGCCCTTCCACCACAACGGTGGGTATCTGCAGGTTTAGCTTCAGTCCTGGAGGGCCGCAGTGTCTGCAGGTTTAACTCCAGTCCTGGAGGGCCGCAGTGTCTGCAGGTTTAACTCCAGTCCTGGAGGGCCTCAGTGTCTGCAGGTTTAACTCGAGTCCTGGAGGGCCTCAGTGTCTGCAGGTTTAACTCCAGTCCTGGAGGGCCGCAGTGTCTGCAGGTTTAACTCCAGCCCTGGAGGGCTGCAGTGGGCTTCTCTTGAAGCCGTTAGCGGAGATAAGGCAGTGTAACACCGTCGCCCATTTTGCCTGAAGCATCGCCCTGGTTTGTCGTGGCTCCATCTGAACGGTCCCACAAACTGACCGTTTGTTCATTCATCCCTGTGTGACAGCTGCAGCCATAAAATCTTGCCTGGTCCATCCTGCCACGGTCGATGTTTTTGAGCGTTAGTCATGCGTGCAGTAACAGAGACACCTGTCCCACCACCCCCCCCCGACCCCCCACCCCCAAATGCCCCCCCGCCCTCACCCTCACGCTTCCCCCACCCCCACCAAAAAGAGAATCCCTTTCTGAAATGAGGAAGTATTTCACGCAACTTTTTAAATGTCATCAGTTACCCCTACAGACTTCTAATTAGAGACATTAGCCAGGCTGTCAGGCGTGCTGCGAGGAATCATCGCAGAGCTACGTCTGTGCCCTCTCACAGCCCTGTGTGATGCTCGCTTTCAGTTACATTAGCTTTGCAAAAAACCAGCTTTTATCCCCAAAAACAGAGCAAGCCAGGATTTTCCCGGGGACAGCGGTGAAATAGGAGAGCATGCATGCACGTCCTGGTTTTTAGAGAGTTCTTATGTTTTTAATGTCCTTAGGGGAGGGCCAGTGAGACTTGCAGAGCTTTTAGCGTTAGCATTTACCACATAATAACGTTATACAGCACAGCCCTTTTTAGCGTTAGCATTCATCACGTTATATCCTTATACAGCACAGCCCTTTTAGCGTTAGCATTCATCACGTTATATCCTTAAACAGCACAGCCTACCTCGGTAATCTTTGAGCACAGTGTTCACACACAGCAAGCTGTCTGCTGGAGAGACACGGGCAACAAACCTTAAAGAAAGGAACAAATAAAACGGTCCTATTGTATGCTAAGAGGGCATTAACTACTGTGTACTTATATGGTAGTAGGTACAGTGCAAGTACAGTGTAACACATTTGTGGGTACAAGGTACTAACTGGTGTAACAAAGGGTTGAGGTTTACACCAGTTAGTACCTTGTACCCACAAATGTGTTACACTGTACTTGCACTGTACCTACTACCATATAAACACATAGTCGTATAAATAAAACTATGGCACTGTAGTGTAATGGTTAGGGACTTTGAATGGAGAGTATGTAAAAATGCAAGCCAGACTAGAGTATAGGCCAAACACTTATTCATTATTCCTATGTACACCTGTGGCACCCCACCTGGGAGTCCAACCTGTCACCCACCAGGTTACAAGCCAACTCTTACTTAGGCAAAGCTACAGGCTTTGTTGTAGCAATTCAGTATAATGTCCCAAACCTAATGAACTCAATCTCCCATGATGCCTTTCTTTCTGTTATAATGAATCACGGTTTAGTGCTTGGCCTTTTCCAATGAGACGGCAGTGGCTAAGGCTGTCTCTATTGGCACACCTCTGACATCTCCCCGACCCTGTTTCCATACATAACCGCCCGCATGCTACACTAACACTACAGCAGCTGACTGTGGAGACCCGGGAGGTATTTTCAATTGCATAAACTCCAAAAGGTCAGCAATAAAATATGATCATTGAAGCTGTCATCCAGTTTGCGGTTATTGTAATTATAAACACACGGCCCTGTACAACTGTATTCACCCTCTTGCACAGAGCATTAAATCATGAAACCTTTAAACAGGAATTAATAATTAGCAATCTACATAACCTATTCCACTCCGACAGGGCAAAAATGCAAATAAATAATAAATTGCAGATTAAAATGGAGATGTCTTGATTGCATGAGTATTCAAATCTATTTGCTTTTTCCATCATACAGTAAATTATTTGAGGTGCAAAAAATAGCTGAATTTCGGTACACAGCATAGATGGCAGTTTGCCTGATTTCAGAAAAAATACACCTGAGTCTTTAGGGATTTGTGTCTGTAGGGCAGGGTTATGAGTAAGCTGGTTTTGATGCTAATGGGTCTGTAGTTCTGAGTTATGTCTGCAGTGTGGTGTCGATGTCTATCAGGCTTGTGTCCATAGGGGTTCATGACATGGGGTTCGTTTTGTGTGGGGTTCATGGTGTGGTTCTTATCTGTATTATGGGACTTTTGTTCATATTGCTGGACAGAGTCCATAGCGCTGGGTAGTGCCCGAAGCTCTGGGTAGTGTCCATATTGCTGGGTAGTGTCCGTAGTGCTGGGTAGTGTATGTAGTGCCGGGTAGATCCATAACACTGGGTAGAGTCCATATTGCTGGGTAGTGTCCGTAGTGCTGGGTAGGTCTATAGCACTGGGTAGAGTCCATAGCACTGGGTAGTGCCTGAAGCTCTGGGTAATGTCCATATTTCTGGGTAGTGTCCGTAGTGCTGGGTAGGTCTATAGCACTGGGTAGAGTCCATAGCACTGGGTAGTGCCTGAAGCTCTGGGTAATGTCCATATTTCTGGGTAGTGTCCGTATTGCTGGGTAGTGTATATAGCGCCGGGTAGGTCCATAATGCTGGGTAGTGTTGGGTAGGTCTATAGCACTTGGTAGTGTCCATAGTGCTGGGTAGAGTCTGTAGCGTGAGGTTGTGGTTGCGTGTGGCGGGTTGTGTCCGTATCATCGGGTCATGAGTGCGTGTGGTGGGCTCGGTCCTGCCGTTCGGCCCGCCTGTTTGAGCAGCGGCTCTGGCCAACAATGCGAGCGAGCGAGCGAGCGGGGCACGGCCCCCCCGGGGATGGCGGAGCACGGTTTTCTCTCCCTCGTTGCTCTGTGTAATTGCATTACACGCTTAGCATGCGAAGCCAAAACGCCCAGCATGCCCTCAGGCCTTCTCTCTCTCTCTCTCTCTCTCTCTGCTGCGCTTTGAACCGGGACAGAAGAATAAATAAATATATAAAAACCCACTCTCACTCCAATGCCACTGAGTGCCCCCCCCCTCACCCCCACCCTCCCTGCTCTACCACTCTTTCATTCATAAAACAAGCGGCAGGTCGAGGCCGGGACCCTGCAGCGAGCCCTGGTTTGAGCTCCACCACGTAGGCCAACAGCCGCCCTCTCCAGGCTAAAACAAACACCGGTGAGGGCCCAACAACTGAAAAGCTGGCGCTAGTATTGTTTCACACAAGCTTATTCTTTATATTGCACAAATTAAGCATCATCTAGTTTTTCTCCATAAATTTAACGGGGTACACTCCCAGAAAAAAAAATGTCGTACCTTGCACCCTTAACGGTTTTTCATTTGTCCCCCATGGGGAAATGCTTAGAAGTTCCTCTTAGATCCTGGTATCTCTGAAGGGTTCTTTGTAAAGATATCAGTATCTAAGAAAGACCTTTCAGGGTTCCCCAAGGGAGACAAACAAAGAACCCTTAAGTAAACTTATTTTTCTAACAGTAAATTTTGCACAATAAATATACCACGTAAATATCTACGTTGCTGTAGGCTAGGGGTGTGAAACCAAATGGCAGCCAATTAAGGCCAGGTTTGTGGACTCACATTTCAGTGATTTAAATGAACCTGAGAAGTGCTGAAGCACAGAAAACGTTAGCGGACGCTGCATCCCTCTGGATCCTGTCGGCAGTGCCTTACTCTGTTTGTATATTATTTGTTAAATGATCTCAATATATGTACCGCAGGCTGACTCAATAAAAAAGAGGAATGACATTTTTTGATTTCTGATTCATTGTTTGCGATGAAATGTTTGTTTGCAGCAAAGTCCATGAGGTCAGGGAAGATCACAGCCTCTGTGAGGAGCGCGGGCGTGGACTAAATCAATCACAGAGGAAGGGAAGTGTCCTTGATCCCCAAACCCTGGGATAACCCTCAGTTTCTCATTCCAGCTTTAATGGAAGGTGCTGAAGTTTTGTATTTAGATATTTTAATTACTAATGAGAGACGGTTGACCTTCTCAATGTTACACTGTGTGAGACAGATTTTCATGTTAAAAAGAATGAGTGCTCTTTATTCACATAATAGATCTGAATGGATCCGAACTGTTGACTGATGGCTAATGTATACCTTTTTCGATATGGGCTGTGTGAAAGTGATTCTTTTTGAAGAGGTTCCATTTTGTAGTGATTCACTGGTAGACCTGCAGTTAAAAGTACTACATTCTAGCTATGGATTTGACTGATCATTGCAACCAAATAATTTCTGGGAAAATTGAAACACGAAGCAATTGGTAGTGGTGAGCCAAACCTGCATAGTGTCAGAATGTTTTTCAGGACAAAATTATGGAGCTAAAACACATTTTCAGCATGGTTGGAATGAAAATCAGCATACACAGGGGTACCCCAGAGTTTGGAGTCTGCCCTAATCTATTGGTACCCCTGGCTTTGTACCCACACACACTGTCGCACACTCACATACACTGTTACATACAAACACACACACACTGACACACACATACAGACACACACACTCACACACACACACACACACACACACACAGAAATACACACACACTCACATACACACACACACAGAAATACACACACACTCACACACACTGTTACATACAAACACACTCACACACACTCACACACACACAGAAATACACACACACACTGACACACACATACAGACACACCATCCTGTCGTTTGGATCGCTTCCACCCCGGGGGACGCCACCCGCCAAACCGCCCATCGCTCTCACGCAAATTACATCATCGCATCTCTTCCGTTTCGCCCGGTTGGGCGAATTAAGCCTGGCCAGCTCTTTGGCGGAGCGCGGCTATTATAAACCTCAGAAGCCGAGAGCGCTTCATTAAAAGTAGGTGGCAGCGGGCCTAAGACTATGCTCCAGGAACTCCAGTTACTTTCAAGGCAGACGAAATCCCACAGCGACCGGCGGCCTATAAATAGCCTGCGTTTTGTGCGTGCGCGCGGCGGGAGGGAGCTCAGGAGGAGTTCCGAGGCAGAAATAAACCAGATGCAGACGGTCTTCCTGCCAGCTTTTTTTTCATTTTGTTTTGTCTATTGGTTTGGGAGCTTGGCCTGTAACTCAGAAGTCACAGGTTCAGCTCTGCTGTGCCCCTCGGGCACGGTACTTCACCTGAGTCGCCTCAGTGAAAACATCCAGCTGTGTAAACGGACAGAATGTGAAAAGATGTGAGCCGTGCAGGTCAATCTGGAAAAGGGTGTCGGGTAAACGCCCGGTAATATAATGTAAGGGCCGTGCTGAGGCTCTGGACTGAGGGTCAGCTCTTGACCGTTGCCAAGGCTTCTTACGAGGAGCCCGAAAACACGATCTCCCCTCCGACTAACCTGTGGTGCCGTAGCCCGCCTCCCCGATATTAACATGCGCAGCAGAGCATGCCAAATGGGGAGTTCCCCCAAGGAAAAAAAAAGGAAAAATGGCATAAAAGAGGCTGCTTCATGCAGCTGTGAGCCGCGCAGCCCAGGGGGGAGGGGGGTGCGTGGCCGGGAGATCGGTGACCCGCGGTAGGGACAAAGCAGAGAAACGAGCAGCCAGGCCCGGCGGCCAATAGGATTTCCTCCTCCTCCACCTCATCCTCCTCCTCCTCCTCCTCTCCTTTGCGTGACAGGGCTGATGGGATTGCCTCAGCACCAGACATCTAAGTGCTCCCACAATGCACTGCAGTAAACAGCGAGGGAAAGCGAGAGTGAGAGAGAGGGAAAGAGAGATGAGGCTGGCGCACGCGGCTCAGGGGTTCCGGGGAACTCTCCGGGCCCCATGACCCAATTTAAATTTCACATTAGCATTTTGGCCATTTAGCAGATGGTCTTATTCGGAACGACTACTTTTTTCATGCACTATTCCCCTTCTTTTCCCAGAAACTCTGCAGACTTCATCTTGGCTCCCTTCCCATCTCCAAAACCCCAGCACTCCAGCACTCCCTCCTTCTGTACAAACTTGAGATTATTCCACTTGATGGTTATTGCAAGTTTATGGTTTTATTTAGGTCTTATTATGGATTTATTGTTTGTAGTAGAGATTTGTATTTTAGTTATGGTTAGCATTCGTGTTTCACTGAAGTTAGATGCATACTTGCTGGTCTGGGAGTGGTGGGCAGGGGTGGTGCTGTTGCTTGCATTAACCAAGTAAATAAACTTGTTCTCCCACATCGGGGATCATCCTGGATAAAAGCATCTGCTAATGACTACAATGTGATGTACACAGCTGGATCCTTACTGCAGAGATTCAGGTACAGTAACTTGTTCAAGGGCGCAACAACAGTACTAAGAAATCACACATAGGTTACTTCTAAGCCATTATATTACTCCGCAGCTCAGCTACGGTGACGTGTGTGCAGAAATTAAATATTTAGGCCTGTCATCTGTTTTTGACTGCCATTTCCCACAATGCAGTGGTAAAACAGGGATGGTGTATTTCCCACAAGGCAATAGTCTGTTGCCCACGGAGCTCAGTTCTATCTTCACAAACACAGTTCACAAGTTCAGCATTTGCTGAAATCAACACTTCAAACTAGTTTTTGTGTGGGAAAGGAAAGCAACACTTGCATTCAGTAACTGTGACTGAAAGTTCATTGATTGATTAGTTGATCTAATCCAAGACTGAGACAAACCATGACCTGCTCTGAGGTTGGAGGTGAGAAGTTCATCGACCTGCCATCTGTTTCACAGCAAGGACTAATGCTTTCTGATTGGCCCACAGTGTTCAACAACTGAACTGTACACTGTACCACTGACCAATAAAATGAGTTGTGATGCCGCACATTGCCCAATCAATAACTTGCATGTTTCCCTTCCACTTTTTGAGCTCTGCCCACATAATCGCTCCTGTTCCACTGAAGCAGGCGTTAGCCAGGCTGAGGTTTTGCCATTAGTGATATGTGCAGTCCACCGTTCTCTCCTCTTTCCTTCACGAGCAGATAATCGATAACAGAGTGATATGCTGTTTGACTCCCCCTGCCAGCAGCATTTGTGCACCCAAAGACACGACCGTGAATGCTTTTCTCCAACTGCTCTGTTTTTCTCAAACATGTACTCTAGCCTCCTTTTAGTACATTTTACACTTCGTTTTAGGCCAGGGATACTCATTTCCAGGTCTCAGGGGCTGTCTACAGGTATTTGCTTCAATTATGCGCTGCAACCTCTGATTAGCGCCCTTTCTGAGATCAAGAAGGTGTATGAAGCAGTGAAATCAGGAGATGTGGTGTGAGATTGAGGCGTACAGCAGAAGACGCTGCAGTCCCCTGGACCTGGAGGTGGATGGCCATGACAGAGACAGTGGGAAAGCAGAAAGGGCTATGGATGAAAAGGGGTCAAAGAGTGGAGGTGCCTGGGCTATGATCCCAACCCTAGCCTGGAGGGGCGGTACAGAAAGACAGCTGCTCTTTGGAGAGCGCCCCATGGTTCTGCCCGGTCCAATATTTTTTGTTTTAATATATAAGTATATAATATAAATATATAAATAAGCTTTCCCTCTTTCTCATCAGCTATCACCCAGCCTGTTCAGAATCTCTCCCCAGTGCTATGGAATAAGGCTCACCAGCCCCATTAATGAAAGCTGACAGTGGGCCCTGATTGGATGAGCGCTGATAGGCTGAACCCTGATTGGATGAAGGCGGTGTTTGGGTCTCAGCACGGATTAGGACAGCGGGAGTCTCTGGTCACATGGAACCGTCTCAGACGAGAGCGTCACAGATTTTCTACCGAGACGAGGGCAGGTGAGGTGCCAAAGACGCACAGAGCTAGAGCTCAGACCTCCCAGTTCACAAACACTACCCATTGTGGCACGGTGGCACGGTGTAGCCACTGAGCCAGGTGGCGAATTGAAGAAAAAATGCAACAAAAGTTTAAACGAAAATCAGCCGACAGCCTTTTTATTTACCCCTTTCTGGGGAAAAAACAACAAAACAAAGAGAACACTGAAAATACACCGTACAACTGAAAAACAGCACAGCCAGCGGGGGGAAAAACAACACAAACCAAAAACCTGTCTTCCTCTCAGACTTCAGGGCTGTGCGTCACTTAGTGGCCTAATTGAAGGCAAGTGCTCACACCTGGGCTGATGAGAAATCACCTCCAGCAGAGCCTGCCTGTTAGTAAGTTAGATAGTTAGTTAGTTGCTGTGCAAGTTCCTGCAGTCTCTCCAGGCTGAAGGAGGGACCAGGGACTGACAGCTTGCTTGTCCCTCCACCTCTCCCACCAACATGAGACACTCAAGTGCAAATGGTTAGAGACCCACTCCAGCCAAGCTGGATTTTACTTCCTGATTTTACTTGGAAAAATACTCATCAAAGGTAAGCAGAGAGTGATTACACACATTGGGAGAGAAATGGCCCCTAATTTGGTCAGTAACTTTACAAACAGGATCAGTATGTTGTATCAAGAAGTAGTAGTACAGAAACCCAGTACATGTACTGCCATGTGCTATATTTCCAAAAAAGGAGGTAAAGATTTTTAAAGTAAAAAGGTGGGATTGTAAGACCCACGCCTCAGGCCAGAATGACTTTTTTAAAGGTTTTAGAAAGGTAAAGAAATCCAATAAAACGTTACCAATCTGTTCCCCTCTCACATACTCCGGGGATTTGTAAAGTTAAAGTGAAGTCCTTTTTTAATCTCCTGCATGGACATGGCAAATTAATAAAGGCAATTTTAACTACATTAAGAAGAGCGCCTTGGTTTTTCTCTTTCCTTAAATGAACCGAGTGGACCTCTTCCGATCAGTACCTTCTTGATTAATATTTTCCCCCTCTGGGTGTCCCAGTGGTTCTGGTTTTTTAAGTTTCTTTAAAAGTAAAGACTGTTGTATTCAGAGTCGCACATTACAGAGTTAGACAAACTCGTCTCATGATAACAAACAGTCAAGGACGCCATGCTGAGACTAAAGTTGCAAAAATTATAAATCCCAAGATCTGAAATGTTCTTTTATTCATTAAATACATAAAAACTAAAATCAGTGTGTGCTTATCAAGAGAACGGGTTTGCACTGGGGTTTGCACTAAAATAAAAATGAGTTTTCTTGCTCTTAAAATAAACTGGGTTCTTTAAAAATGCCCTTGTGAGCTATCCATTGCTTTCTGTGACCTCTCATAGCCATAACAGTGTAAAATGATCAATGTAGTCCCATGTCCTTCCACGTAGGATCCAGTTTTATTACGTCGGTGTATAACCAATGACAATGCATATAATCCATACTGTGAGATGAGAGGAGAGATCCACTTCCTGTTTCTCCCACAGGTGTGGTCAAGCAGGTAAAGGTGAAACAGTGACCTCCATTTTCAATTTTTCCTCTGTCATTGACCTGAGGCAGGTGGAGGACACAAATGAATTTAATACAGTCAGTTTGACTCACCTGGGTCCTTGGGTCTGGACAGGTTTTAAAATTTCAGGTGAAAAAAAGTATTTACAATGTGGCCCTCCAGGGCCGGAGCTGAAGGCCACTGGAGTAGAGCTAAATTTGGAAAAGCTCCAACAGGGCGGAGGGCGGGGAGCAAGCAGATGCTATGGAGACGTCATGTGGGATACCCGTTAGCACCTATCAGCTCGAGCTGCTCAGGCTTCAGCACGCACATACACACGCACACACCTCACATACACACACACACACACACACCTCACACCTCACATACACACACACACACACACACCTCACACCTCATACACACACACACACACCTCACACCTCACACACACACACACACACACACACACACACACACACACACACACACTCACACACACACACACACACACACACACTACCTCACACACACACACACACACACTCACACACACACACACACACACACTCACACACACACACACACACACACACACACACACACACACCTCACATACACACGCCTCACACACACACACACACCTCACACACACACACACACACCCCACATACAGACACACACCTCACGCCTCACACACACACACACACACACCTCACATACACACACACATCTCACACCTCTCACGCACACACACACACACCTCACATACACACACACCTCACACCTCACATGCACACATACACACACACACACCTCACACTCACACACACACCTCACATACACACGCCTCACATGCACACATATACACACATACACACACACACCTCACACCTCACACGCACACACACACACACACACACACACACACCTCACATACACACGCCGCACATGCACACACACACCTCACACTCACACGCACACACCTCACACACGCACATGTACACACACACAGGCACTTTTGCACACACACACACACACACATACACACACACACACACACACACACACACACGACAACACATGCACATACACCCAAAAATATGACTAGACTTGGAGACAAATTGCCTCTACAACTTTAGTGTTACTTTAGTGCATGTTCAAAACTGCCTCTATAACCTCAGTATCTCTCAGTGTATGTAAGTGATTGTACCTGTACTCACGCATGCCAGACATTGAATTGACAATACCCACAATCCCCTGCACTTGCCCTTACTCTGCCTCTTTCCAGCTGTTTAGCTCGTTAGCCCCGTACATCGCTAGCAATGGAGTGTTACAACACAACCCAACAGCCCACATCCCCCCCCCACACAGCCAGCCCGTTCAAGGAGCCTTCACGCCCCATTCCCAATTACCCTGACCTCCAGCACGGCCCGCCCCCCCTGCTGTCCCACTCCATTAATACAGAAGGTTAATTGAAACAGAATGCTCCGCTAATTTTCAATTTAACGAGGGGGCGACTTGACAATAACTCACCGAAAGGCCTTCGCCCCTCCTTCCACGGCAGAAACAGGGGTCACCTCCTGCTGTTTACCTCGCTTTCCTTCACACCTTCCCCAAAAACCTGCCATCACCATCACAGCAAATGGGGAAGGGGATAGTAAGCTGCTCATTATACATGCAAAATATGCATAGAACAGGTGTGTGTGTGTGTGTGTGTGTGCGTGTGTGTATGTGTGTGTGTGTGCGTGCGCTGATGTGTATATGTGTGTGTGCGTGTGTGTGTATGTGTGTGTATGTGTGTGTGTGTGTGTGCGCGTGTGTGTGTGTGTGTGTGTGCATGTATGTTTGCTAATGTGTGTGAGTGTGTGTGTGTGTGTGTGTGTGGGTGTCTGTGTGTGTGCTGATGTGTGTGTGCGTGTGTGTGTCTGTGCTGATGGGAGTGTGTGTGTGTCTGTGCTGATGTGTGTGTGTGTGTGTTTGAGTGTGTGTGTGTGTGCTGATGTGTGTGAGTGTGTGTGTGTGTGTGTTTGAGTGAGTGTGTGTGTGTGTGTGTGTGTGTGTGTGTGTTTGAGTATGTGTGCCTGTGTTCAACAACATTAATTACTGAAAAGCAGCCTAAACTGACCGTTTGTACACCGCACATACAGAGCAGGGACTAATTATTTAATTAACCCGATAATTAATGTGATCTGCCTCTGACAGCTTGGCCACGTTTATTGATAAGCTTGTTAAACATTCTGCTCTCGCTATCCATACGTGAAGCTTCTCACTGAGGTCTAATCTACAGCGTGAAGTAGCATTGGTGCATGTAGCTAAGTACACTCAAAACAGGGTCCTACAGCGGCTCTCTCATTTGGTGAAATTTAGAATCTTTTTTTCCCAGAGTGTAGGATAACTGGTTGAAACAAAACCCTGGAAACACACTGGGGTCATGCTTTCACTTTCCTGTATGATAATTCACTTTGTTTATATGGTGAAAAAGGCCACATTACTGCAATCGATCAGCCCCATGACTGAACAGGTGATTCATTTCTTTTGACATTTATGGACGGGTGACAAACTAAATGCACAACACAAACAACAAAACATCACAAGGGGCAGAGAACAGAATACCGTGCCTGCCACCTGTGTCAGGTTCTCTGACGGGTTTGACACAGTTTTGAGAGATGAAAAAGTGGTGACATGACAGTAGATTGGGTATTTGTGCAAGGTCTATATAGCCGTTTTCACACTTGAACTCTGGAAAATGTCCAGAAAAGCAGGTCCGGACATCTTCCAGAGTTGCCCTTTCACACATGAAGCACAGAGCCATTCACCCTTACTGGAAATAATCTGGTTGGTTTAGACCAGGGGTGGTGCCTGGGTAGGGCGTGCAGGGGGCAGGACACAAAAAATACACTGCGGATATCGAAGTGTTTTGTTTATAGCACATCGAAGATAGCGAGTAAAGCTAACGACTCCTCCGTAATGATGACGGTTTTTGCATTGATATCAACACAATGTATTTGGACATAATTCACAATATTGACAAAAGAGCAGAAAGCAATACACAGGGAAGCAGAACGAAGCAGCTGACCTCGGATTGCATGATACAAATGTCATCAACATGCCCACTTGCTTGCTGTGAATTCTCCGGAGCACTACCTGCTCGATTCACACATGGTCTCAGCCGGACACTATCCAGTCTTTGTGCTATGGAGCGAGCCAGATAAAGTCTGTTTGATGTCTGGTACACCTGACTTGGACATTTGCATTCACATGTAGCTCCTCTGGGTAATTTCTGGAAAATTTCAGGGTTGCAGTGCATGTATGAAAGAGGCTTATATGTTTGGGTTTGAGTGAAGAGACCGCAGCGGCAAGGCCCCGAAAAACCACACAGATCCTCCCCACGCAATTAAATTCCCTGCATTAAGAGCGGAATTAGGGAGTCTGGTATGCAGAGCTACCAGATAACCCCCCCACCCCCATATGCTGTAATGGAGTGGGCCAAGCCATCGGCGAGAACGCGATTACCATCGACCGGCGGCTGTCAGTCCCGCGCAAAACCCGCCACGGAAAAGGGCCGAAAATAACACACGTCTCAAGGCCAAATCAATACCCCTTTCAAGTGCAGAGACAGAGCAACAGTGAGAGAGAGAGAGAGAGAGAGAGAGAAAGAGAGAGAGTGAAAGAGAGGGAGAGAGAGAGAGTGAAAGAGAGAGAGAGAGTGAAAGAGAGAGGGAGAGAGAGAGAGAGAGAGAGTAAGCATTACAGTGCTCTCTGAGTCCCAGTGAATCAGGCGGCTGCCTAATTAATTATTTCAGAGGCATCGATATCCACTTTGACCTTTTTGGGGGCCGGGGGTGGGTGTGGGGGTTTATTTTGACACGATCACATAACATCTTCTTCAGATCTTCCTCCTCTGGCTCCGAGGCTAATCGAATCCCAGTTTTTATTGGAATCAAACAAAAGGAGAGGCCATGGTTAGGCACAAGCCCCGTTAGCCCTCGCAGAGCTTTGAACGACAGTAACAAAGTGGATGAGCAACAATCCCTTGGGTCTGACCTTCCCAACCCCAAACCCCTATACCCCTTTTTTTTTTGGGGGGGGGGGGGGGGGGGGGGGGGGGAATGAAGTCTCTTTCCTAGCTACAGTTAGCCAATGCCAAGAGCCATGCAGAAGCCAATATGGGCCACATATTCACAGAATGTCCGAATGCTGACCCAGGCTCAGTTTTGTCTGTTTCATGTATAATGGAAAAGGGCAGGATATGGACAGGGGGAAGCTGATTCTGGATCAGGGCCCATGTTCTTGCCCACATTCAGGTATCTCAGAGCAGGAGAACTGATACAGATTCAGGTTTCCTCTGTAGTAGTAGTCGTAGTAGGAGTATTTTATACTACTACCCAAATTCTGTGAGCTGCAGAGACAGAAACAAAAGAAATCCAAAAGCAGCTGCAGGATTCAGTCACTCCTCTCAAGGGTAAAGGATCTCTGGACCCCCCACCCCCCTCCCTGGGCACTGTTTTAATACGCGCTGATTAGTGCTTGGAAATGGCTTTTGGCACAGACAGACACACCACGCGCACACTTGACATCCAGTTAATGTTTAAGTACTGCGCAGTTGCAACATCTACTTACCACGGTGCCAATAAAAATAAAAAAAAATTCAGATAAGAAAGAATGCTGGCCTGGTGGCCAAGTCTGGAGCCAACCAGAGCGGATTCCAAGGGCGGCAGGGGGGTCAGGAGGGGTCGGGGTCGGGCTTGGAGTTTACGAAACGATGCCAAAACGTGGCCCTTTATGCCTGAGTGCTTTGCCCGCGGCCGTGACCCCGTGACCCCGTGACCTCATGACCTCTGAGCTGCTTGCCTCCTGCGCTATGCCAAGCACACTCTGGACTGAAAGCCCAGGTTCTATAGACCTGAGATCTTCTGGTGTAGATATGTCACTCACAGCCAAAAACCCATTGTACTGTTTCACAATGCCTTACGCCCACATTTGGTAGATTTGTGCAAACATTGCAAGGGAAGAGGAGGGAGGAAGATAAACCTCTTCTGAACTTCACTCTGGATAACCAGAAAAGAGAATCAATGTAGCCCCATCCATGAAACCTCATTAGAGAATTCACAATGAACCATCAATTAACACTTTTCTCAGATACAACTGTGCAGTACGCTATACAGAAAATGTATGGTAATATTTCAATCAGACAAACATCATTCTATACTACTAACACAGTACAGTAAGTACCAGTGGTATTTCTGAGAGTGACAGTATAAGCACTCTCAATGGTCTCCATGATGCTAGCTGTAGCTTCCTAATGGGACCAGACCTAATACATAAACTGTATTTTGCCTTTTAATGTTCATTAGCTTCTTAGAACTGGTAGCACGTTCGTGTGTCGTGAGGAAGTGCTCTCATTCAGTCATGGAACATCGCTCAGATTCCCTGCACTGCTAATTGCCTTCCCTGCAACTGCTTTCCAGGAGCACAGCTCTGTTAAATAAGAAAACACACACACACACCCACACAGTCACATGCACACACACACTCATACACACACTCACATGCACACACACACTCACTCACACAGTCACATGCGCTCATACACATTTACATGCATGTACATACCCATACACACTAACACACACACACACACATTTACATACATAATAACATGCACTTGCTTCTTTGAATTATTTGCATATTTGCATCTCCAAAGGCAAGACACAAAGACACACACACACACACACACACACACACACACACACACACACATACCCAGAAACGTGTACCCAAACACACAAACAGTAAAGACTGAAAACTCATTCCCAGTGGTCTGACAGGCTCTGCTTCACAGGTCGCTACAGCATAAGTGAATATTAATTTTTGCAGCAGTACCCAGCACTTACAGGCCTCAGCCCTGTGCCTGTCGCACGCCTCAGTGTGCTGGAGGGAGCTCTCGCCCTGGGGACTGACCGCTAAATTAGCCTGCGTCCGCACCCTCAATCGAGGCAGCTCTGATTCACTCTCATCTGTTTCCCGACACGGCGTGCGGAGCAGACAGAGAGCATCGGGGCTATGAACAGCAGTCCAAGCGCATTTTTTTTCCCATATCAGACATGATTCAGCCTGTGAAATTCAACATGATGTTTTTAGCGCGGTATTTAGCGTCCGCAGCGCGCTAGAGGCAACAGCTGTCAGCCACGAGGATCTCACGTCTAAAATCTGAATTATAAAAGTTAACGACTACGTTCTTCTGCTTGTCCACTCCCTCCTGTGTAGCAGGATGTTTTAATCCATGGGTTCTCAAACTCAGTCCCAGGTGAACCCTGTGTGCGCTAGTTTTTCTATAGCAAATCTCTGGACCAATCAAGATCATTTTACATGTTTTTTTTTTAGTTCTAGCATAAATCTTCTCCCCTTAAACTTATTTTTTAAAACAATGAAGGTTTGGCTCATCGCCATCTGAGTTCTTCATTTCATAGGTGGCTCAGTTCTGAGGACCAGATGTCCACGCTTACACCAATTACAGCCCCACTGATTTTGCCTGTCAGATTGTGCTTTAATTAAAGGAACGTTTTCTGAAGAAATTATGTTTTTTTAAAGTGAAGTTATTGTCAGCAATGCAAATTAATCCTCCCCCCAGAAACACAGCACCCACACCCCCCCAAACCCAACTATCAACCCCCCACCCCCACTTCAAAAAAAACAACACCCCCCCCATCAGGTTGCTGTATCACTGTATGAGTTTCTGCGTGTCAAAATGAGGAAACCGAAATGTCTTGGGGAAACATTTGCGCCAAAGTCCGGTTAATCCACTTCGATCACCCACAGATCCGAGACCATAATACTAATTTTGTGACATTTTCAAACGGCACGCTGGTTTTAGGATTGTCATAGTGAAGGGTTTGAATATTAATGCAAATGAGGATCGTCTAGCATGCTTTCTGAGATCTCATTTGTTTAGACAGAGCAGAGTTCTCGTTGATTGGCCAATCCCTCCCCCCTGAGAGCTGTGGGAGTGGTTAGCTCAGTTTGGGTGGGGAAAAAAAGTGAATCATTTTCATTGTGTTTAACTGATCCAGACCAACTGGCTGTAAAAAAAAAAAAAAAAACAGTACTTGCAGGTTCTAGAACAAAACTGCCCTGCCTGTTTTTATTTTTCTCTTGATCCCTGACTACAGTTACCGTCAGCACATCCTATTTGCTCCGCCTCTCTTTGCCCCCCCCCCCCCCCGCCTCCCCTCCACCCTTCCGCATCTCACACGCAGATGGGTGAGACACGAGCTTGTGAGCAGCGTGTCAGTCAGAGAGGCGGCTCAGAGCCGTGAGTGTTAATTACAGATTCACAGTGCAGAGGATTACGCCGAGCAGCAGAATGCGCCCAATGCAAAGCCAGCTTCATTTGACATTTTAATTGGAGTGTTTGCGTCTCTGGAGCACCACAAGCCCAGGTTATTGTTTGCGCTCTGAAACCATGGCAGAAAAGGGGAAAACATCCCATCATACATTTTATTAGCTTTGTATAATCCTGTATCCATGTTTATGACAGAGTTATTAACATTTTACAACTGTATTACATATTTATTAACAGTTTATACCTCTGAGATGTACATTGTATGGTCAACATCACAAGGAAATTATTTTCTCAGCGAGCGACATGAAAAACCCATTACGATGTGGAAGTAGGACGAGAGCTGGGCTTGAAATCCAATCACATGTAACATTTTTTTTGGGGATAATGACAATTAAACAGATAAGAAAATGAAATATGTAAGAAAATGTCAAATGTAAACCAATGTAGAATATGTGAAATATATTTTGCAGTACAGACATAATAGCTCAACCTTCAACCCACATCCCTGAGAGCATCACATTATTATGCTTATGGTTTTATGTGATTCTCTCGCAATATTTTACACATTAACCCACACAGACAGCAGTCTGTATTAAGAGTCATTTTAATAAATGGAATCTGTGCAGGTACTTGCATTACTCTCTATATAATTGTACAAGTGGCCTTTATGTTACATTTATAAAGCTGACTGGCAATATTTTCTGTTATCTTTATCCATCTTAAACAACAGGTTCATGAAAACTAAACCCAAAAATGTCCCATTATAGTAAAAGCATACTGAAACCCACTTCCCATTAACGATGAGTCTCAACTTTTTGCTGTGTCTCATGTGTTGTTTAACTTCAACAAGGACGTAGCCTACTTACATTTTTTTCTCTGTGTTTTCAATTCCCTCAACGGCAGAGAAGGAAAGTGATTTCCATAATTGCAGCAGAACTTATTCAAAGGCACAAGGAGCAGCCAAACAAGTCACTCTGAGGATGATGCTGTAGCTGAAGCTCTCCAAAAAAAAAAAAACGAAAAAAGCTGCACATCATGGAGTTTAATTAGCTGTGTCGTTCACTGATTACCCTGTCATCTGGTTTCTGCTATTATCTCAGAAGTTTGTATAACCTTCGTTTGAGTGGATTAATAACTGAAGACAGCGCAGAAGTTGGCCGCCCCTGCGACAATCTCGCAGCTTATTCTGCCATAAACTGTCAGCTTTCGGCGATAACGTGATCTCCACCCTCGCTCCAAAAGTCTGCGAAACTCAGGGTTCTGTGCTGAGGGCGGGAGACTGAGGAGACACCGACGATGAAAATGGGTGGAGCGACAATTATCTGTCAATCTGTCATTTTTGAGCCAATCAAAAGGCTTTATTCTTCAGAGAAAACAATGATTCACTGGGAGCATATGGTAGCTCCACCCATGTTCGGTGCCAGGGAACCTATTTTTTTCATCACTTCTCTAAACCTTTCCTGGGTCGAATCGCACAGTGCAAACCCAAGCCACTCAAAGGACTCAGTTTCCCACAGTCCCTTTCAGTTTGATCTGTGTCTGAGGCTACATGCCACAGCGTCATGAGGTAAGGGCGGGCACTACCTCCACCTGCTCCCAGGTTTATATATGAGGAAGGGAAGCCATAGAATAATGAGCTTGAGTATGCTAATGAGCTGGTGCATGGTAGCTATCCTATTTTAATATGCTAATGAGCTGGTGTATGGTAGCAATCCTATATATGAGAATGGACTTTAATATGCTAATGAGCTAGGATAAGCCAATGACATGTTTATGATAATGAGAGGGTGGACTAATCTCACTGTTAACCTGCTTCACTGTCTCACAGTAAACATCTGAGCCACTACCTTCTCCTCAGTCTGTTCTTCAGTACATTCACATGGATTGCTATGAGTTACTGGACCCTTCCTAATCAGCGGCACAGTGGGAAAAGGGTTAGCTTAGAGGGGGGCAGTATGAGTCTGTCCTCTGATAGACAGAGCTTAGAGAGGGGCAGTATGAGTCTGTCCTCTGATAGACAGAGCTTAGAGGGGGGCAGTATGAGTCTGTCCTCTGATAGACAGAGCTTAGAGGGGGGCAGTATGAGTCTGTCCTCTGATAGACAGAGCTTAGAGGGGGGCAGTATGAGTCTGTCCTCTGGTAGACAGAGCTTAGAGAGGGGCAGTATGAGTCTGTCCTCTGATAGACAGAGCTTAGAGGGGGGCAGTATGAGTCTGTCCTCTGATAGACAGAGCTTAGAGGGGGGCAGTATGAGTCTGTCCTCTGATAGACAGAGCTTAGAGGGGGGCAGTATGAGTCTGTCCCACAGTGGGGGGGGGGGTAGCAGTGGGCCATCACTGCAGGTACATAGGGATCCTGACACACTGGTAGACAGAGCTTAGAGGGGGGCAGTATGAGTCTGTCCCACAGTGGGGGGGAGGGGGGTAGCAGTGGGCCATCACTGCAGGTACATAGGGATCCTGATACACTGATAGACAGAGCTTAGAGGGGGGCAGTATGAGTCTGTCCCACAGTGGGGGGGGGGAGGGGGGTAGCAGTGGGCCATCACTGCAGGTACATAGGGATCCTGATACACTGGTAGACAGGCGTCTGCCAGCAGCTGTCAACCTGAAATTACAGTATGAATGAATGAGGAAGACCTGTGCCAGGCCCTGAGTAAGAGAACAGGTCATGGGCAAGCCCCCATACCTGCCATGGAGAACATGCTTGCCCCCTGCCCCCAGCACGGGCTGCCAAGTTTAGAGCTGGGACACATTCAGAACACACCCTACGTGGATATAAATACATTAGGGCAGCAGTGCAATGCGGTGGTCAAGGAACTGGGCTTGTACATCAGAGGTTGCATGTTTGAATCCCAGGTGGAATACTGCCACTGCATGTTTGAGCTCAGTGAGCTGCTTCAGAAACTTGATTTCTACCACAAAATATTTCCTGCTTTATACATTGACTGTATGTGCAAAAAAAAAAACATAAGTTGTGTAAATTACTCTGGATAAGAGCTGAATGTAATTATTTGCTTCTACTCTTCATGCTTATGTAAGATGAAAAAATAGAATTTTTTGGTGAAACGTGTTCCAGAGCAAAATCTCATGAAGGAGACTTTTGATTGGATGTTGCAGAAAATGAATGTTTCGTTTCAAGTTGTCAGAAATCTGTGGGGGATTTTCCTGATGTTTAAATGACTAAAGTAATTAATCTGACCCAGATCTAAAACACAAAAAACACAGAGTCACATATTCTCTCTCTCACTCTCTCTCTCTCTAACTCTCTCACACACACACACATACACACACACACACACACTCACATTAACACTCACATACTCTGGTAATGAAGCGAGGCTTGATAACTTAAACACAGTGAGATCGTAGGTACAATCTGGCAACCTTTTTTAAACCTCGTTTAGAGAGAGACAAGATGAGAATTAGGTGCACATGTTCGTGTAAATAACACGTAGCTTACCTAAAATAATCATGTCAGCTGACACTCAATACATTCAAAGCAGCTGATACAACTTCAAATAATTAAGACAATGGACTGACTTACATTTTGCACACTTTAACATATTCTGTATTGTAGTATATTTTGTTTGGCTGTGAATACTTCTCAGATAAACCAATGGACAGTCACTATTTCAGCAGTGCGAGACAGGCAAATAGATAGATAGATAGATAGATAGATAGATAGATAGATAGATAGATAGATAGATAGACAGATGGCGCAGAGAGGAACGGAGAGAGAGGAAACCTTTCCTCTTTAAACCAGAGGCACTCTCTCCCTCCATCTGATAATTAAGTCGGAAGCTTTAAAAGCCACCAGGGCCGTCATTGTGTGGCCCGTAAAACCCGGGGAATGTCTTTGGCCGAACGTAACAAGCGCACATAGATCATCCTCGTAAAACAGCCACTGACAAGGAGGCTGCTTGGCTCAACGGGCCCCATTCCCTGCATGTCATTTTCATGTCTCTGGCATCCATATAACAGTTTCCATGGCACCGTGTGTCAGGCCAGTCAATCCCACAAGCCCCAGAAAGCAGGGGGAAACAGAGAGAGGATCCAGAAGAGCACAGAGCAGATGAGTAAGAGACAAAATGTGTTTGGACAAGATTCAATCAATTGCACTTTGCCTCTATTGCAATTCAGTCAAAAAAATATAACTTTACAATATTACATTGTTGAGTATGTCAACGCTGAGACTAAAATATTGTTTGAATAGCATATGCCCTGAGAAAGAGTAAGCATGTTTGATTGAATCTCACCTATGATCTTAGGTAGCAAGAGAGAGGAACAATGTCAGCGCACTAACTTTTTCCATGAAGAACACGAACTCAGTTGAATCATTAATCATTGCAGTACTTCTCTCATATGATGCATGCTTTCATCTGTGTCATATTTCTTTGAAAAATTATGAGGGCAGGAGTATCTTTAAAAATTTGTCAGCAACTAAAGAGTCAAAATATTTTAATTTTATGCATTTATATATTTAACTCAGGTCTCTATAATATTGCATCATACGCAGCCCCCATCATCTCAAAATTAAAAAGAAAAAGAAAAACCTTCCAGAATCCTCTTGGACGTCATAGGAACCTCAAAAAAGTGGAAAAGAAAGAGAGGGTTGGGGTGTTGTGAGTGAGTGGTGGGGAGGGGGGCGTTCTCTGCTGATGAAACGAAAAGGCACGATTCGGTTTTTAAAAAATGATGCAGGGTTGAATCACTGCCATGCCGTGTGACATGAGCTTAAAGCCGTTACCCATGAGCCTCTCTGACGGACACGGCGGCCTCTCCCCCACTGTCATGTTTGCCGTATCGCAGTAAATCTGAAGTGAGAGCGTACATATCATTCGCGCGCCGAGGCGGGAAAAAAGGGCAACGCAAGGAAGGAGTCTGCTTGTGCCTGGGAAGGAATTAATGGCTCTGTGTCCCGTTTACATTCATCATCCTCCTTTTATGGCGAGCTAGATTCAATCAAACACACTCACTCACTTTAAGGGCAAAGTGCAATTCAATCAAAACGGACTTTGGTACCTTTAATTACACATGCAATTCAATCAAATGCACTTAGTCTATTTAAGGCCAAATGCAAATCAATCAAAACGGACTTTAGTTTTCTCAAAGGGCTTTTGCTGTTGTATTTTAGAGAAGGAGAGTGTTTCAGGAACACAGGTTTTCCTCCTCCCGTTTAACACGCCAGCGGAAGCATGGGTATGTCCAAGAGAATGGACCTGTCCCTCCTGATTATCTTTCACAACCAGAGAGAGGGACAGGCCAATACTGCCTGCAGCTAACTGGGCCCAGCGCTGAATTATGGAACACTTCCTCCACCTAAGAGAAGAGGGAGAGGAGCCCAGCGCTGAATTATGGAACACCTCCTCCACCCGTGAGAAGAGGGAGAGGAGCCCAGCGCTGAATTATGGAACACTTCCTCCACCTAAGAGAAGAGGGAGAGGTGCCCAGCGCTGAATTATGGAACACCTCCTCCACCCGTGAGAAGAGGGAGAGGAGCCCAGCGCTGAATTATGGAACACCTCCTCCACCTAAGAGAAGAGGGAGAGGAGCCCAGCGCTGAATTATGGAACACCTCCTCCACCAGTGAGAAGAGGGAGAGGAGCCCAGCGCTGAATTATGGAACACCTCCTCCACCTAAGAGAAGAGGGAGAGGAGCCCAGCGCTGAATTATGGAACACCTCCTCCACCCGTGAGAAGAGGGAGAGGAGCCCAGCGCTGAATTATGGAACACCTCCTCCACCAGTGAGAAGAGGGAGAGGAGCCCAGCGCTGAATTATGGAACACCTCCTCCACCAGTGAGAAGAGGGAGAGGAGCCCAGCGCTGAATTATGGAACACCTCCTCCACCCGTGAGAAGAGGGAGAGGAGCCCAGCGTTGAATTATGGAACACCTCCTCCACCTAAGAGAAGAGGGAGAGGTGCATCGGTGACCTCAGGAAAGTAATGTAAAGATGCCACAGTCAGGAGAGCTCAGGTGCTTGGGTTATGAGTCTTTATTGAGGCGTCAGGAAAGTGATGTTGGGGGAAAGGCTCCACTGGAAGCTCAGCAATCGCGCGTCTGAATGAAATGACGGGCTGAACTGCACCCACTCCCTGCCTACAGTAACCGACAGAAGGAGGAAGCAGGTCGCTGCAGACAAAACCAAAAGGAAAGCAGCGTTATAGCACAGCAGTAGCACCATTTGTAAAAAAACGACTTCGCGTACCCTTGGACTGGCATTTAAACAGCCTGACATATCAGCGTAAGGAGTGCTGTCACCCTCCGATAGGTGTGAACTGTGCTGATGCCAGCTTGGCATGTCAGCAGACTCGGCGGGCTGTCAGCTGATGTCAGCTCCGACTTGGCGTCTCCCATCCTCACTCGCTTCACTTCATTTCCTGCATGGCGTGTGAGGAGACGCGAGCATAAATAATGCATTTGTGACATCACTTCAAGCGCGGGGAAACGGAGGGGATCTCCGCCCCAGGCACGCAGCTCCCCGGGAGCAACCACTGTATAGCTCGCTAACTCTCCTGCTCAGTGCTTCCTGCGATCTGATTGGTGCCCGTGGATTTCTGATGCTGAATTTGATTGGCCGTTTTACCATTTCACACACCCTCCTAATGGGGGCTTTGCCTGTAGCAGTGACTGACCATTAGCTTAGTAGCAGAATGGGCGGATACCTTTCTAGCAGTACCTCAAGCACAGGATAGTGCTAGCACACAGTGTACAGGCTCTGCAGTGTGTGAGCAATGCGCTCACTGTCCTGGCACATCGTATTAATAGATGTACGTAGCACCAGTCGGGACTCGTGGCACCTGGGCTGTTAGCGAGCGGGGGTTAGCGTGCCGTTTCCCTTAGCCTCCTCCTCACACAGCTATTAGCCCGGCGCATTCAGTACACCCTGCCACCCTGTGTGGAGCGGAGGTGCTATTTCAGGAGAGGGAGAGGGTAGAGGGAATGTACTGTACATCATCAAACCACTCTGTCCCTGTTCCAGTGCCTCACTGACCCTACACCCCCCCCCACCCCCCCCCACGCTCACGGCCATCAATCTGCCTCAGTGACATACAGCAGCTCCAGCAGAGCGCGCGTCCCAGTGCTACAGGCCTCACTGCACCCAGGACCTGCCCACATGCACATCATACACCGTGTAACACGCTGCACTAAACAACATTACCACAAGTATTATTAAGATCAAAGCACACATTGCAATGTTTTATGCTTCACGTTTCACAACATTTAAGGCCAGTGGGGGTGCTAGAGATGTTCTTTTGCTGGTGCTATGGGGTTGCTTGACTTTTCAGTGAGGGTGCTCTGAAATTTAGGGAATCCCATTAATGTGCTGGTCGCCACAGTTTTTTCTACTGCAACACCCCCGACACACGTACACACATGCGTGCACAAACGCAGTACCCGCTCTGCGACAGTTACAATTATGAATAAAAATTATAAATAAACCACAGAAGTTTCTTGGGGGTGCTAGGGGGTGCTATGGCTATCTTAGGAGTCTACAGCACCCCCAAGCCCTTCCCTGGGGCCGCCTATGTTTAAACATCATAAAGTGAAATATATTGAAAGATTTTGAAATAAAATATATTATCACATATTAGAAAATATATTGCAACACTTCACAATATTTAAAGGTGCTAAAACATAAAAGAAATAAATTGACTCGTGTAGAAATATACATCTATTACAAAGATCAAGAACAGATATCGCAATACTTCACAGCACTTAGGACTGCCCTACACTGAGAAATGACCCATACTGAAACAGTGTGAGAAACACTGTGATCCAGATATCAGGGCACCCGAGGCTGGTCTGAGATACAGCGAGGCAGTGGCTGAGTGAATACGCATGAGCGGCTGCCGCCATTTTTATTTCAGAACCGTGTCACTGCGGTTACATGGCCGCATTTACGTCCAGACATCGCAGGAATACCCCGGCTTTCACGCTAATGACGGGGCGATCACTCAGTAGAGTAATACAGTAACATAATTTATTATGTGTTCATATTAATCACTGAGCTCTGGGTACAGAATGTCAAATCACAGCTGAATGAGTTATTGAGTATGAACCGCCCGTGGGAGGTGATGATCATCAGAGCTCGTATCAAAACCCCCTGGCCCATAAACTCCGCCCCACATAAACACCCCCCCCCCCCCCCCACACCCTCCCCGTCAGGTGCAGCACTTCCTCTCACTGATCCGCCATTGTCTGCCATCGTCAGCACGTTGATGTTTTTTTTTTGTTTTTGTTTTTTTTTTTTTGTTTTTTTTTAACTGTTAGAGAGAAATCCTGCCCTGGTACTCGCCCCGGGGGCTGGTGACGGGAGGAGCAGACAGAACGTCAGTGTTTGAGCACAACAAACAGGCAAGCAAAAAGAAAAAGAAAAAAAAACCAAAACACACAAAGCCAGGCCCCTTTGTTATTCCTGGCCACCGGCGAACACCTGACATTATCTGTGTAGATTTATGCCCCCCCCCCCCCCCCCCCTCCCCAAAGGCGTGTTCATGAGTGACAGCCTCACCGCCAGGGAAGGCCCAGCCCGGGCCCCCGCTAACAAATTGCTTCAGGAAAGAAAGAAAAAAAAGGAACGGAAAAAAATCTGATCCGGAAGATTTATTTGGGTGTGCGTGCCGCGGAATGTGCGATACGTTCAGTCTGTTTGTTTGAGCGAAACAATCATTTTCAGGCGCGGTGGGAAAGAGGGTCCCACCCACCCCATACCGCTCCACCTCATCCAGAGCGCCCCGTTTCCCCCCCCCCGCCCCACCCCATACCGCTCCACCTCATCCAGAGCGCCCCGTTTCCCCCCCCCCGCCCCACCCCATACCGCTCCACCTCATCCAGAGCGCCCCGTTTCCCCCCCCCACCCAATAACGCTCCACCTCATCCGGAGCGCCCCGTTTCCCCCCCCGCCCCACCCCATACCGCTCCACCTCATCCAGAGCGCCCCGTTTCCCCCCCCGCCCCACCCCATACCGCTCCACCTCATCCAGAGCGCCCCGTTTCCCCGCCCCACCCCATACCGCTCCACCTCATCCAGAGCGCCCCGTTTCCCCCCCCGCCCCACCCCATACCGCTCCACCTCATCCAGAGCGCCCCGTTTCCCCCCCCGCCCCACCCCGCCCCATACCGCTCCACCTCATCCAGAGCGCCCCGTTTCCCCCCCCCCCGCCCGCCCCGCCCCATACCGCTCCACCTCATCCAGAGCGCCCCGTTTCCCCCCCCCCACCCCATACCGCTCCACCTCATCCAGAGCGCCCCGTTTCCCCCCCGCCCCACCCCATACCGCTCCACCTCATCCAGAGCGCCCCGTTTCCCCCCCCGCCCCACCCCATACCGCTCCACCTCATCCAGAGCGCCCCGTTTCCCCCCCCCGCCCCATACCGCTCCACCTCATCCAGAGCGCCCCGTTTCCCCCCCCCACCCCATACCGCTCCACCTCATCCAGAGCGCCCCGTTTCCCCCCCCGCCCCACCCCATAACGCTCCACCTCATCCAGAGCGCCCCGTTTCCCCCCCCGCCCCACCCCATACCGCTCCACCTCATCCAGAACGCCCCGTTTCCCCCCCCGCCCCAACCCATACCGCTCCACCTCATCCAGAGCGCCCCGTTTCCCCCCCCCCCGCCCCACCCCATACCGCTCCACCTCATCCAGAGCGCCCCGTTTCCCCCCCCCGCCCCACCCCATACCGCTCCACCTCATCCAGAGCGCCCCGTTTCCCCCCCCGCCCCATACCGCTCCACCTCATCCAGAGCGCCCCGTTTCCCCCCCCGCCCCACCCCATACCGCTCCACCTCATCCAGAGCGCCCCGTTTCCCCCCCCCGCCCCACCCCATACCGCTCCACCTCATCCAGAGCGCCCCGTTTCCCTCCCCCACCCCGCCCCATAACGCTCCACCTCATCCAGAGCGCCCCGTTTCCCCCCCCGCCCCACCCCATACCGCTCCACCTCATCCAGAGCGCCCCGTTTCCCCCCCCCCGCCCCCCGCCCCCGCCATACCGCTCCACCTCATCCAGAGCGCCCCGTTTCCCCCCCCCACCCCATACCGCTCCACCTCATCCAGAGCGCCCCGTTTCCCCCCCCGCCCCCCCCCCATCCAGAGCGCCCCGTTCCCCCCCCCGCCCCACCCCGCCCCATAACGCTCCACCTCATCCAGAGCGCCCCGTTTCCCCCCCCGCCCCACCCCATACCGCTCCACCTCATCCAGAGCGCCCCGTTTCCCCCCCGCCCCACCCCATACCGCTCCACCTCATCCAGAGCGCCCCGTTTCCCCCCCCGCCCCACCCCATACCGCTCCACCTCATCCAGAGCGCCCCGTTTCCCCCCCCCCCCCCCCCCCCCCCCATACCGCTCCACCTCATCCAGAGCGCCCCGTTTCCCCCCCGCCCCACCCCATACCGCTCCACCTCATCCAGAGCGCCCCGTTTCCCCCCCCGCCCCGCCCCATACCGCTCCACCTCATCCAGAGCGCCCCGTTTCCCCCCCCGCCCCGCCCCGCCCCATACCGCTCCACCTCATCCAGAGCGCCCCGTTTCCCCCCCCCACCCCCCACCCCCCCACCTCATCCAGAGCGCCCCGTTTCCCCCCCCGCCCCACCCCATACCGCTCCACCTCATCCAGAGCGCCCCGTTTCCCCCCCCCGCCCCACCCCATACCGCTCCACCTCATCCAGAGCGCCCCGTTTCCCCCCCCCACCCCACCCCATACCGCTCCACCTCATCCAGAGCGCCCCGTTTCCCCCCCCGCCCCATACCGCTCCACCTCATCCAGAGCGCCCCGTTTCCCCCCCCCGCCCCCCCCCATAACGCTCCACCTCATCCAGAGCGCCCCGTTTCCCCCCCACCCCCCGCCCCATAACGCTCCACCTCATCCAGAGTGCCCCGCTTCCCCCCCCGCCCCACCCCATACCGCTCCACCTCATCCAGAGCGCCCCGTTTCCCCCCCCCGCCCCGCCCCATAACGCTCCACCTCATCCAGAGTGCCCCGTTTCCCCCCCCGCCCCACCCCATACCGCTCCACCTCATCCAGAGCGCCCCGTTTCCCCCCCCGCCCCACCCCATACCGCTCCACCTCATCCAGAACGCCCCGTTTCCCCCCCCCCCCCCACCCCATACCGCTCCACCTCATCCAGAGCGCCCCGTTTCCCCCCCCCACCCCACCCCATACCGCTCCACCTCATCCAGAGCGCCCCGTTTCCCCCCCCCGCCCCACCCCATACCGCTCCACCTCATCCAGAGCGCCCCGTTTCCCCCCCCCACCCCATACCGCTCCACCTCATCCAGAGCGCCCCGTTTCCCCCCCCACCCCATACCGCTCCACCTCATCCAGAGCGCCCCGTTTCCCCCCCCCGCCCCATACCGCTCCACCTCATCCAGAGCGCCCCGTTTCCCCCCCCGCCCCATACCGCTCCACCTCATCCAGAGCGCCCCGTTTCCCCCCCCCGCCCACCCCATACCACTCCACCTCATCCAGAGCGCCCCGTTTCCCCCCCCCACCCCATACCGCTCCACCTCATCCAGAGCGCCCCGTTTCCCCCCCCGCCCCACCCCATACCACTCCACCTCATCCAGAGCGCCCCGTTTCCCCCCCCCGCCCCATACCGCTCCACCTCATCCAGAGCGCCCCGTTTCCCCCCCCACCCCGCCCCATAACGCTCCACCTCATCCAGAGCGCCCCGTTTCCCCCCCCCCCCCACCCCATACCGCTCCACCTCATCCAGAGCGCCCCGTTTCCCCCCCCCCCCATACCGCTCCACCTCATCCAGAGCGCCCCGTTTCCCCCCCCGCCCCACCCCATACCGCTCCACCTCATCCAGAGCGCCCCGTTTCCCCCCCCCACCCCATACCGCTCCACCTCATCCAGAGCGCCCCGTTTCCCCCCCGCCCCGCCCCACCCCATACCGCTCCACCTCATCCAGAGCGCCCCGTTTCCCCCCCCGCCCCACCCCATACCGCTCCACCTCATCCAGAGCGCCCCGTTTCCCCCCCCGCCCCGCCCCATACCGCTCCACCTCATCCAGAGCGCCCCGTTTCCCCCCCCCCCCCCACCCCCCCCATACCGCTCCACCTCATCCAGAGCGCCCCGTTTCCCCCCCCGCCCCACCCCATACCGCTCCACCTCATCCAGAGCGCCCCGTTTCCCCCCCCGCCCCATACCGCTCCACCTCATCCAGAGCGCCCCGTTTCCCCCCCCCGTCCCACCCCATACCGCTCCACCTCATCCAGAGCGCCCCGTTTCCCCCCCCCACCCCATACCGCTCCACCTCATCCAGAGTGCCCCGTTTCCCCCCCCCGCCCCACCCCATACCGCTCCACCTCATCCAGAGCGCCCCGTTTCCTGCTCATTTCCAATACAGACTCGTGTGAAGGCCGGGGGGGGCCGATGCGTCACGTCACGTTTGTTCACTTTTCTGATGGACTGACTGGACATCAGTGCTCTGACTGGACCTCTGACACAGCGGTATGTTTGGGCAGCTAACACTGAAGGTGAAAAATGAAATATAATCGTGTCCTATTTATTTATTTACTTATTTATTTCTCAGGATATGCAGTCCATCTGTAACAAGACATAAGCTGCTACACCTTCACAGCCCACCCCCATCACAGTTAGCTACAAATAATGAAAAAAATACAGGTAAAATTCCATTTGCGTCCCCGTTTCGGTCAATAGATGACATTAAAAATGTCACCCAAATAGCCTGGGAACATCAAAAGTTCAGTGCAAGTCTCCTTTAAGGTCAGGGAAAACATAACAAACAGAAGCAGGCGTTTGGACTGGAGGGGCAGATGCAGGCTTGACATTACTGCGGTGGCAGGAGCAGTCGGTGGGCACAGCGCTGAGAAAGTACCACACGCTGTCATTAGCATGGGCCTGCCGCTGTCTGCTGCTTCACAGAGCACAGTAATGGAGCCAAATTTAGCATGCATGTCTCTCACCCTGACGAGTACGCCATGCTCTTTATGCAGCTGAGGGCACAGAGTCAGGGGAGACAAACAACACACTCATAAACACTCCCTCACTGACATGTACACACACTTATGCAAACTCTATTTGTGCATATCTGTATATACATACACAAGGAGACATATGTTCACGCACACACACACACACGAATACATATAAAAAAACACACACATACACACACACACGAATACATATAAAAAAACACACACATACACACACACACGAATACATATAAAAAAACACACACATACACACACACACACACACACACACAGAGTGACATATAGGTTTATGATACATTGACTATTTGCAACCATAAACTGTATGAATGGAAATAGCTCAAAAGTATGCATGTGTGGTTTGTTGCTGATATTATGCGCACAGTCGATCCACAGGCAGAGGCGAGGAATCCACCTGAGATAAAAAATCTGACTCTTGTCAGTTTCAGAGAGGTGGCTGGTGACAGTGTTTATTGGCAGGGAAACAGAACGGAGGAGGGAACCCCACACAGGACGAACCCCGCTCACATATCCTGCTGCAATGAAGGGCTCTGCCTCCCTCGTTCTGCCGGTCACAGCTGAGCGGTAACCCAGGGTGACAAGGATGGGCTGGCAGATTCAGCCTCAGACTGAGGAACACACACCCAGCTCGCAATTACAGCGCGAACATGGCAGGGGATAGCATGCCAACGCACAACCCCCCCCCCCCCCCCCCCCCCATGTCTGAGCAACACCACTCTCTCACAGAGAGAATTAAGAGAGAACAGTCCTTCCACTGACACCCCCAACCTCCCACCCCCACCAAAAAAAAAAAACACCAGACAGGAACAATGTGAGTGTTTGCTGGGAGCAGTGATGAACGTCAGTGTGAGGTTCACCTGCTCTGTAGTGGCGTACAGAACTGAGCCAGAGTAATGGGCTTGACATCAGACCACACCCCCTTTATTTTTACTTCATGAATATTCATGACCGCAGGATCAAATGAAGGTGTCATGTTATGGAACATATCACACCAGCATGATCTTGTTCTCTGTGTGGCAAATTTTACTACGAATCTAAACTGTTCCTTCAATAAAATATACAGAACTCATGCCTGCCAATGTTTAAGTTTAAAAAAGCATAGGTGGGGATTGCTTTGCTGTGACAATGGGTTGCTGAAACACGCAGTGAGATGTAGTGTGTGGACTATGCTTAAAAAGCAACCAGGCAACATTGTCAAACAAACAGACAAGACTAATCCATTCATGATGATTTTCACAGTAATCCTCGAAGGGGTTTCCCAGAAGAAACGCTGGCCTGAACATACAGCAGTAACCGGAGAAAAACGTGAGCGCTGTCAGGAACGGTCGGGCACAGAGCTCTGTTTTCGATGGAAAATATGACTATGAATCCAAACTGTTCCTTAAAAAAGACAAGAGGTGGTGATGTTCACTGACCTGACTGCAATCTGGTGCATTACCCAGTGAGCGTCTCTCCTACACTGTTGCTACACCTCATCCAGATAAACTCCATGTAGAGCAAAGAGAAAAAAGGTCAGCTTTCTTTTCTGTAAAAGCTTGATGTATCTGTTTCTGGTGCGCACTCAGTTCTGTTCTGTCGATACATACTCACTGAGTCAGCTTTGTGCATTTCACTCATAAAAGAATCCACATACATCGTTTATTTATTTTTATTTATTTTCTTGATATCACTCATTTTATTGTGAAGAATAAAAGAAGTTAAAGTAACGAATACAATGTGATCTTTACACAATGCTCCCCCCCCCCCCACCACCAAAAAGAAGAAGACTATAAAACTATAAAAACAGGTTTTAGTATCTGGTATTTATCACAAAACAAAGAGCAAGACGGAGTGCACCCCTATCGCCAATGACACCTTCACAATGACAACATAAACAGTTGTGTGAGCTCACACAAAATGGCCTCTGCCTGGCTGACGGGCCCAGAGCCCATGGGCGTTCATAAGCGTGACCCCATCCAATCAGCTAATGTCTTCCTATCAGCGCCCCGTCCTCCTCTGCCAGCCTGCTAAAGTTAGCGCCAAAGTCAGAGAGTTTCAGCTCAGGGGAGGGAGAAAAAGAGGCCTTCACAAACAGAGTCACGCAGCCATTCATCTGCATCAGCTGGGGTTTCCAAAAATACCAAAAATACGGAGGGATGTGATGGAGGAATGGTGAAACTATAGAGTGGGGAGGAAAAATAATATCGTTCATGTATATGCATTAACACAAAAAATATAAAATTACATATGATACAAATATAGCATTACACAGGTTAATTGAGGAACTCTCTTCTGTTTTGCAGTGAAAAGCAGAATGAACTGATTGAGTCTCTCTGGTGTGATGCCTTTTCCAAAGGAAAACACCTCCTACAGCACTGTGCTCCCATCAGTGGGCTGAGGAATTGGATTTCTTTTTGTTTCCAGTTTGGTCCATAGGGAATGGTGCCCCCTACTGGCTCACCAAAAACCACCTCCTCCTCCTCAGAATTTAGTTTTCCAAAGACCTCTCCCAGCCAAGCACTAACTGAGCCCACACCTGCTTTGCTACAGCAGTTCATCAAAAGTAGAAGATAAAATGTGCACCTTATTTGGTATGGCACTGAAAAGACTGAAGTACTTATTATGTGCATAACGGCTTTAACGGGTGCAAAAAGCCTAAGAGAGCATGTGATTAGCTGAGTGTGTTTGCACCACACACAAGTCACAACACTGAAATTACATGTGCAAAAGGCTTTGATAAATCTGGCGCTTAATGTTCAACTTACCTGTAAAATCTGGTCACCTTTCACCTGGTAGCTTACTGCATCCTGAATGCACCAGACTACTCTAAAGTTGGTGAAGTCATGAGTAATTTTAATAATATTCTAATACTCTATAATAAAACTCCATCAGCTGTGTGATCTGCTTCCCGCTCATAGACATGGTCATTTCTGCCTCCTGAATTAGAAACCTAATTAGCAGGCAGGTACATTTCTTACCCCAAACTGTGACTGAGAGAAAGAGAGCGGCAAATTATGGTGTCAACCAGAAAACAACAAAGCGGATCCACATTGTTTCGATTTATTTTTTTCTCAGGTCAAATGATAAAAAACCAAACCTTTAGACAGAGCCGGCTTTGACCATGAACAATTCCCACATCTCAAAGCCCAAGATAATGGGCTGGTTCTGTTGACTCTGGGCTTTCTGTCTAACGGAGACTCATCAGAGAGCCGGGGCTCTGTTTAATGTTCTCCTGCGAGCCACCAGCCCGGTCCTTCCCCCTCATAAAAAATGTGCCATGAAAGCAGGAGAAAATAAATTCATTTCAACACTTTATTTGTTGTATTTAATGCTTCTTTTGTTTCCAATTTTGTGAGACAAGTCAGCACAGTTTTATCCAGGAAGTAGAAAAATACCTCATACTTGCAGGGTTCCTCCACATTTTTGAAAGATTTATTGCTTTTTGTGATTTAGCGAAGACGGCAGTTTTTCTCCTGTGAACTTGTTTCCCCAGGTAGTTTGTTTTATTTTTTATGAATTTCCCTTTGTACATGAAAGCGATTTCGATTTGGTTTTTCATTCTTTTTTTTTTTTTTTTTTGAGTTACCAATGTATCAAGCAATTTCAATTCAATAGTGGACATATAATAATCATCTACATATTAACTACATACGTGAACATAAGCTCAAGAGTATTTATTGAACATACTAAGCCAATCATGCAATACCACGATGATAATCAAAACAACCAAGATATGAATACATTTAATAAATGTATATGAGACATAGCAATAAAAATCTAGACAATATACATCAGAATACAGAGCTGAGTATCTGGTGTGTCTATAGAATCTGTAACAAAATGTTCAATGTTAAGAATACAGAGCTGAGTATCTGGTTGGTCTATACAATCTGTAACAGAATGTTCAATGTTAAGAATACAGAGCTGAGTATCTGGTTGGTCTATACAATCTGTAACAGAATGTTCAATGTTAAGAATACAGAGCTGAGTATCTGGTTGGTCTATACAATCTGTAACAGAATGTTCAATGTTAAGAATACAGAGCTGAGTATCTGGTTGGTCTATACAATCTGTAACAGAATGTTCAATGTTAAGAATACAGAGCTGAGTATCTGGTTGGTCTATACAATCTGTAACAAAATGTTCAATGTTAAGAATACAGAGCTGAGTATCTGCTGGGTCTATACAATCTGTAACAGAATGTTCAATGTTAAGAATACAGAGCTGAGTATCTGCTGGGTCTATACAATCTGTAACAGAATGTTCAATGTTAAGAATACAGAGCTGAGTATCTGGTTGGTCTATAGAATCTGTAACAGAATGTTCAATGTTAAGAATACAGAGCTGAGTATCTGCTGGGTCTATACAATCTGTAACAGAATGTTCAATGTTAAGAATACAGAGCTGAGTATCTGGTTGGTCTATACAATCTGTAACAGAATGTTCAATGTTAAGAATACAGAGCTGAGTATCTTCTGGGTCTATAGAATCTGTAACAGAATGTTCAATGTTAAGAATACAGAGCTGAGTATCTGCTGGGTCTACAGAATCTGCGATAGAACTTTGAGGGATAAGAATAAAGAGCTTTGGCCAAACGCTGTTTTTAAGTGACGAGCCACATTGACTTTGACATGCAGAGACGGCAGGTTTCAGGGGGCAGCGGTCCCAGCACAGACAAGGCCGGGGTGAGCAGATTTGGAGGGAGAGAAAGACTCATAAGCTCCCCCACACAACCCTTCATCGATCAGTCTGCCCTGCTCATGGGTTCAGGACTGAAGTGATGGACAGCAACACTAAAGTTTGATTTTTTTCTCTTTTTTTGTCAGTGAGTGTAAGCTTTCCCAGGATAGCTCTTCTACTTGACAGCTCAGGAGCAGGTGGGTGTGTGTGTGTGCGTGTGTGCATGTGTGTGTATGTGTATGCACATGTGTATGTATGTGTCACACTGCAACGTGAAACATACAATGCATAATGTCATGGTAACACAATAGTATCATTACAGTAACACCATGTAACACCATAACAGAAAACATGTAACACCACTGTATGCAGTCCAAGGACCAGCTGTTTATGGGTGCATTCCAATACTTTTTCTCGTCTCTTCCGTTCCTCCACTTGTTTCCTCCCCTCCTTTCCTACCCCGGAAATATGAAGGAGGAAAGGAGGAGATGAAACGAAAATTGGAACAGCTAATCCGATTCACCTGTCATTAAAGTCGACGTCGACTGTTGATGAAGTAGTAACTTAGACTGATTCCAAGGATACCTAAGCCAATCACGCTTCTCATACACCACCAGCGCTTTCCATGCATTAAAATATGAATGACAGTTACTCACATTCTGCTCATGATTTAACATAAATATTTGTACAACAAATAAATAAACCTGCCGCTACAGCAACTCGCTAACCATTCACAAGTCAAAAACGTGAATATATCGAGTCACTGTGGATATGTTTGAAAACAGTAATGTTTCCCTATTAATGTAACTTATCCGATGACTGTTTACTGTTCTGGCACTTATACTTAAGTGTTGGTAAATCCCTTGTCATGTTTTAGAACTTTTTGACTGTGAAATATTCAGTGGGATGGTCTTTTAATCTGACTGGTCATGAACACAATGATGTCCCCCAGAAATGTGAAAAGACTTCTGCGGCAGGATACATCGATGTATCCTTCATTTGGAGGTAATGAGACAGGAGGAGGCGAGATTTCATTTCCTACCCTTTTGGAACAGTGGAGGAAAGGAGGACATGTAGATCAGTTGCCGGGGCATGCAGGGGACAAATTTGAGTATTGGAACGCACCCGATGGTTCCATTACACAATGCGCTCACACAAAAGCATCCCCCCTTCCACAAGCTCCAGCCACTGATGGTTCCATTACACAAGCTTCCTTCAGTAAATTGCAGAGTCTAGCTTGATTTACACAGCCTGTCAGGGCCGTTAACGTCTCGGCTTCCCAAATGGCCACAGCGTAAGCGCCTCCTGGAACGTTCCCAAAGCATCCATAAAGGTGAAAGGCTTGAGGACAGGGAGGAATATCCGGAGAGAAAGAGCCAGTCACTAGCAGTGCCCCAAACCGCATACTGCCAAACTCCTGAGGGCGTACTTCAGTCCACACTTGGGATTATTATAGAAATAATGGGATGCACTTTTTTGCTTCCTTTGACCCGGAACTATCAAAATAAACGTGCAAAAACAATAAACGATCAAGCATGTAATCCACACATAATATTACTCCTTAGTTCAAATAACTGGTTGCAGCTGACTGAATGTTGGTACCACACAACCCGATATAAATATACCAGCTGTAAAACTATAGATAGCTACTTCCGAGGGCCCATCCTGGCCTGTACCACAAATCATACATTTCTGAAACATTCATTAGCATGTTTGCATTGCTTATGTGATATGGGTTGCTAACCCCCTTTTTTAAAGGTTAATGCTTTTGTACCATCTGTAAAACACCCCATGTCACCAGCATTTTCTTTGCAGTTTAAGGGTACAGTGATCTAGTAAGTGTTTTTTTACAAAATACATTCAGTTTACTCTTTGGAGAGTTTACTGACTGATTAAAATGAAAATGCTGGAGGCATTAGTTTCTTTGCAGGCGGTACAGGAATATAAACAAAGCAAGAAATCCACAGTACATTTGAAATATTAACATACATATGTGAATTTCTGATTCATGTTTTAAAAATTCCCCCGTCCCTGGGTGTGCCAGCACTTGAGGGTTAATTTCCTCATCAGCGTTCCCACTAGTTCAGCGACACACAGTGCTGACACGGGAGAAAATAACACACCAGTTCCCTTTTACAGCCATGTGAGCCAGGCGATCAAAATGTCATGCTAAGGATCTTCATTTGTTTACTAGCTAATGAGGGCAGCAAACGGGAGGCAGGAATGCTGGAGGATAATGTCACCAATACGAGCCCCCGATGCCGCCGGTTTAATCCCCACCTGGGCTATACGTCACACCGCAGTCATCGCATTCCTGTGGCGTGTTGGCTTGTAAAATCATGTGCATCATGACCACTGCTGCTGCCTCTGTTTCTCCATGACACTGTGCTTACAACATCACCACATTCACGATAAAACATTGTGCATGGAGACATTATGGCTTCTATGTGTAGTAACAATGTAATTACACATTTATTGCATTTTTACTGCACAGTTATTACCACATTATTTTTTTGTTCATCTATTAATTTGCTCAGATAAGGCATGACATGGTTTACTGAAGGACTACATGTTGCATGAAAAAGAAATGAATCTATCTATCTATCTATCTATCTATCTATCTATCTATCTATCTATCTATCTATCTATCTATCTATCCTTATATATATTTGCACGATCACTATATTCACAAATAACATGGACCTGATGGCTTCAAAGTTAAGATGTGTAATAACATTGTAACTACATATCATATATACTATTTATTGATGTATTTGTTCACATTAGGCATGACTTGGTAAATAGGTGTATTTTGCATGGACCTCTACTACATCATTACAAGGAGGTTGGTAAACTTGAAATTACAGTATTTGCATAATCTGGATTTTTATCTCCCCGGTTATTTCATAAAGGCAGTTCAATAAACTCATGCCAATGGCCTTGAGAAACCCACATCAATCATAGGACCCCATTTATTCCATTTTGTGACATTGCCTTAAGAAAATTAATGCAAAACAGAATGCAGAAAAGGAAAAACACTCCATCAGTGAGTTAAATGAGACCTCTGCCCATTCTTTGTGTAAATCTAATTAACAGATACAGACCGCTATACGTGTAAGAAAATTTCATCATTTTTGAAGCTGCCAGGTCAGTGTTAATATTCACAGCCAAATGCAATGCTGTGTGATGAGGATAACTTTATGTGCATAACTGGATAAATGTGCACATACAATACTGTAGATATGCCCATCCAAATTTGTCTACTATCTATTCTCTGTTTCTCTGTCTGTCAAAATTTCTTTCAAAATATATACAATATGGAGAGAAAATAAGAGAGAAAGAGAGAGACAGAAGAAGAGATCCATCACCTGAATCCCTCTTCCATACCTGTCAGGACGTGTACCTGAAATAGCCTTGGCTGCGTGGCTATGTGTCAGCCGCTGACCTCCCGGACAGGTAAAACCACCATCTGTGATTTCAGATCCAGCTCAATCAACTGTGCAGCAAAACCTAATGTGGGCATGTCTCTCATATCACTGCTGAAACTGTGTGTCTTCCTGTCTGGGCGGCAGGCATGTTCTTTTAAAACATTTTTTGCAGCAGGGTGGGGGGAGGTATTTTCTCCCCCTGAACTGTTGGGGAATTGTACCAGCACACTGGAGTTGCCAGCCCAGTGTGCCATAGGATCTTTACTATCCACAGTGAGTGAGGATGTCAGTTTAATGTCTGATCTGATGGGAGGAACCTCCTGTGGCACAGTGTCCCCATCGCTGTGCTGAAGCACTGGATTTACACAGCTGGCCCACCAGCTACTCCTCTTGAACCAGCTTAGTTTTTCCCCAGGAGGTCTCCCATCCAGGTGCTGCTGAAGTCCTGTCCCTTCTTAGCTTCAGCAGCCAATGGTGTCCCTGTGCGCCTGTCCATATCTCCCAGGGGCCCCCCTGGATGTTTGAGCCAGGCTTTCCCACAGTCTGTGTAGGAGGCGAACGTCAGGGCGAGAGAGGGAGAGGGATGCACCCAGAGGAGGAAAATCCCCAGTGCTCTTTGATGTAGGCTGCTTTGATCCTCTCCCCCCTCTCTCCCTCTCTCCATCTCTTCCTCCCTCTCTCTGTCTCTCTCTCCCCCTCTCCCTTCCTCCCTCTCTCCCCCTCTCTCTCCCTCTCTCTCTCTTTCCCTCTCTCTCCTCTTTAAACAGCTGACAACAGCACTCTCCCGTGTGCAGGGGAGTAACCCCTAGGGTTGGGGGGGGTAGTTCAGGGGGCATACAGAACTGTCTTTACCCCCGCTCCCCACCGTGGTGACTAATCAGAGGTCACTGTTGACCAGTGAAGAGGAGCTCTGCCTCCCATGCGTGCTGATATCCCAGGCACAGCACAGCTTTGTACCTGTGCCTCTCAAACTCAGGCACAGCGCAGCTTTGTACCTGTGCCTCTCAAACTCAGTCCCAGGCACAGCACAGCTTTGTACCTGTGCCTCTCAAACTCAGTCCCAGGCACAGCGCAGCTTTGTACCTGTGCCTCTTAAACTCAGTTCCAGGCACAGCCCAGCTTTGTACCTGTGCCTCTCAAACTCAGGCACAGCACAGCTTTGTACCTGTGCCTCTCAAACTCAGTCCCAGGCACAGCACAGCTTTGTACCTGTGCCTCTCAAACTCAGTCCCAGGCACAGCACAGCTTTGTACCTGTGCCTCTCAAACTCAGTCCCAGGCACAGCGCAGCTTTGTACCTGTGCCTCTTAAACTCAGTTCCAGGCACAGCACAGCTTTGTACCTGTGCCTCTCAAACTCAGGCACAGCGCAGCTTTGTACCTGTGCCTCTCAAACTCAGTCCCAGGCACAGCGCAGCTTTGTACCTGTGCCTCTTAAACTCAGTTCCAGGAGACCCCTGTGTATGCTGGCTTTTGTCAAAGTGGTCATCTTGGGTCATTATCTCCATGATGAAAGCGTTAGTTTATCTGGATGCTTACCGGTCCTGAGCTGTGAAATATGGGTCTGTTTCTGACAGAATGTAGCTGAGGTGGGTAAATCATCCTTAACAATAAAAAGTGCCTAATTAAGAGCAATTAACAGCTCATTACAGTTCAGAGGTTGCAGTTATGATTGTAGCAAAAACCAGCACAGACAAGTAATCCTCCAGGGCTGAGATTGAACAGCACTGCTTTAGACCATGGGTCAGACACAAACCCCTGAGGACTGGTGTGTGTATAGGTTCCTATTTCCATCAATTATACGGGCTTCATTGGCTGACTGGCTATTTACGAGGTGTGGCTATTAAGTTAGTTGGGTTTATGTAAGTCGAACCACAAAAAATTCAAAATTGATGCGTTGCTTGATTTTTTAACTGACCATTTTTACGACACGTCAGAAAACCACGTCGGCGTAACAGCGAACTGAAGACTCAACTGGATTGAAACTTTCAGGGGTTGTTTATGTTTTCCCGTTGGTCAATGTATACCACATGGTTGGTCAATGTTATGCCACGTGGTTCATGCATTCATGCTGTGGTTCAACTTGCATGAGGCCAGTCTCATTATTCATTAGCCACACCTCGTACACCTGCGTCAGCTTTCACACAGATTAAAGCATGGTAAAACATATTTCATATAAGGGCAGAAACACATCACAGCTGCCAGTCATGGGCTCATCAGGAAGTGAAGGTTAAAGTGTAGAATCACATAAACAACTGGGCCTGTTCGGTAAGCACAATACAACAAGATCATATCCCCTCTGAAGCAAAAAGCAGAAACAAAATCCCAGCTATTGAGATACCTCTTCAGGGTTTTTCAAGAACAGATTTCTGTTTGTTATTCTCCTGCTTATGAGTTTCTGACACCCATATCGATATACAAGTTAATACCCTATGCATTGGAGATCAAACCATCCTTTTTGTAAGACACAGCGGCTCAAGAATAGATGTTTTATAGCAAAGGAAAGAACCTTGGGTAAACACACTGTTTTAATCATTTATGAACCCGGAGGTATTTTCTGTATCTAGACACAAGACACAAAATTCACTAGAATACTGTTCTTGTATTTGCTTTTTTTTTACTTGAATTGTTTCAGAAAGATTAAACAGCATAGCTCTCTAAATAAGAACAGGAAGTAGAAGACCTACTTATTATTAATAAGTATGAATAACAAAGCTTAGCAAGCATTTTCACACACCAAGAAAAAAACCTTAAAATAGATGACAGGTGATTTTTATCTCACATAGTTCTGGTGAAATAAAAATTCAGTCCCATTTTAGTAAAAGGAATAGTATACAGCCTCCACAGAACAATCATAAGCATGACATAACACCTGCCATAAGGCTTCATGTAAGTGTATTAGAGCTTATGACAGATGTCTTTTGCTAAATCATGCATGGATCCTAGCACACATGCTAACACTCATCTCTGAACAACGCAAATTTCACACATGTCTTATAGCATTAGCACTTTCCAGCTTATAGCACATAGGTGGATTCACTAGGGTTATCCAAACCAGTGTCAGCATAAAGAAGACTCCAAAAAAATGTTCAAATGATGAGATTAGGGTTAGAGTTAGGGTTAGGGTGACATCATCACAGTGTATGTGATGTCACAAAGCAGTGATGTCATACAGGACTCAAGTCCCCGAATTTCACTACCTATTGTCTGAAGAACTAACTGCCTGGACACGCAGTCAAAGCCTTGCATGCCTCTACCATGACCAATCAGAAAGATGAATCAAGATCCAGCCTGAAACAGAATGTGTCCTGGTGTCATGGACACATGTTCTAATCACAGTTACAGCACAGGTGACTGCAAGGAAAAACTATGAGAGTGTGAAACCTTGATGGTGTTTTTGAGCAGGGGAACATGACCTGTCAGAGACTCCATCATAACATTTGCTGCCATGTGTACTGACTAGCCAAATAAAATGTATGAACTCCTCCAATAGGGCAATCAGGTGCTGTCCTGAATCCAGAGTGCTCCTCAGCTGTTGGGCTATTCCACCGCAACACCGCTAGCAACTCCATGAGCTGGAATAAAGACATCATCTCGACCACCATCAGGGCCGTGCGCTTCTCCCTTACAGCCGCGTGCGCACATTGAGCATGTCATCTGCCACTGTTGCCTGAGTGATATCGCTAAGGTAACGCGCCGTGCCCACAATAACGGGAGTCATGGCAGACCCGGTGAATCTGCAGACTTGATACATGACGAATGAGGTTAACCGCCTCCGTTAAGGTATTCATAAAACTGACTGGGCGGCAGTCGATAGCACAAACTATAAAGGCTCGTATAATATCACTTGAGCCAAAGAGAAAAAAAAATCGATGGACACCACTGAAGAGCGAAAGACAGATTAATGTTCTTCAAAACTGTAAATAACCTCTTTGCACATCCATAGTGGCCATCACTCCCTCACAAATCAATGGTGACCTCTTAGCACGGTTTTTTCTCCTTCTTTTTCATCTGTTGTCAAGAGTGGCACTGCTATGTCAACACAATGAGGTGTTGGAAAAAAGAGGTTCCTTTTTTCCCTTGTGTAGAAGCAGACGGCACAATACAATGTCCTTTGCTTCTGAGGTCTTCTATTGATTCCTTAACGAGCACAAGACAGGACGGACTGTAATTAAAATTCATTTACTGGCAGAGAGAGGTGGCACAGAGACAGAACGAGAGAGAAAGAGAGGGAAAGGGAGAGACTTGGAGGAAGAGGAATGACTGAGAAAGTTATGTTGTGTATGATGTCATTGAATGGTATTTGTTGTATTAATGTTTTAATGGATTCTTGTGAAATTTGACAATATCTACATATTTATTTTTACATATACAAATAAAGCATCTAGAATTTGTAGATTTTAATTAGAGACAGAAAGTAATGGGGGCGGGGGGTGGGGGGTGGTTGTAATATGGAGTCCCATGTAATTTTATAATGTCACCTGACCCACTCATGCACAGATATGACGTGAGTGACAGCCTGCTCTGCAATGCATTGTCAGTAGCTTGGATTAAGTATTTATCTGACACTCAAAGGGTACCAGCAATTGACCACATTTATCAAGCATTTTCAAATGTGTGCATGTTCACCTTTTCTCTCCATGTTTCTCTCACTACACATGTACATAAAATGCATGTTTAAAGTGAAAACACAGATTTAAGATTTATGGAAAGGGAAAAACACAATTATTTCCAGGCCTCATCCTAGATACTTCCTTTTTCAGTGGCTTGAGAAAAAAAGGGTCAATGCATACGCATGTAAGTGTTTTATGATACATGTTTGATGATTAAATGACAAGTGCGCTTGTGGGTGTTTTCTGTGTTTTCTGAAGGTAAAGCAAAGATTGACATGGAGCAACACTGTAAGGCCGAGATATTTCAGCAAACACAGCATTATTCAGAAAAGTGATATAAAGAGCCTCCATGCCAAACAGCTTCTTTTCCTTCTTGTCTATTTAATTTAAGCCACAGCACATAGAATGTGTATGTGTGAAAATGCAGCATGCTCTAGATTAGCTGCAACTTCTGTTTTTTTGTTAGAGTTGCGACTGAGGGCAAATTAGGTCACTGTACATGATGCAAGCGGATGGTCGATAGAGAGAGCGATCCGAGCAGGGTGAACTCGCTCAGATTCCAAATGTCCTTGTGATTTCGCTGCGCTTTGGGGAGGTCTGTCCAGATACATCAGAATGAAATCCCTGACCTCTCTACTCTGGCCTGAAAATGCTGGAGCGTGCCACAGCAACGGACAGAGCATTTAGACGGAGCCAATAGGAGCCCTGGTTTGGCTGGGTTGAGCCAATCAGAGCTTTGTCACAAAGAGGCTGGACCAATCAGTCCTGATACACATAGGCTGTGAGAGTCTGAGCTGACGCTGAGATCCTAAGCCAGTCAGATTCTTGGTAAGAGGGTCTGAGTCAATCAGAGCCAATGTTGGGCAGGGCAAGCTAAGGTACCTACCTTCACCCTGCTCAGCAGAACATCATTAGTACAGACCAGTGCAGCCTTAAGTTATTGCATTCAACAAGCCACAGCTACCCTGTCCTTTTACTGACACAGCCTCACTGACATGGTCAGCTAATGCCATTTATCAAAAGCTCCTAATGCCGCCTCCCACTCACAGCAGCCAGGTAAAGGTAATGCAGCCCCACTCATACGATGAGTACATTCAAGACAAGTACAACACCAGCACAGCCACAGCACTGCAACAATGCTATGCTAGCCCCACTGAAGACAGTGTGGGCTCCTCTGTTAGAATACCTGCTAATAAATTAGCATTTAGCCTACCAACTACCACAGCACCTGCAGGAAGCATATAGCATACTTGCTAATACTGTGGCTGCTTCACATGAAATGTTTAGCCTGCCTGCTACTATTGAAGCTGGATGTTACGAAGAGTTTAGCCTACCTGCTAATATAATAGCTGACCTTCATGAGGCCTTTAGCCTGCCCGCTACTATGGAAACTCTACCCTATTAGCCTGGCTCCCTGCATTAGTCCTGATTATACCCCATCAACAAAAGTCAAACTACCCTTCAGAAGCACAGAGAGAGAGGTTGACAGGCTTGCCACTCCAACCAAATATTAATCACAAGTCATGCAATAAAAATAAAAAAATAAATCTTACCTGAAAATAGCAGAATGAATCAAGAGGTGGGGCAGGAGAGTGGGGAGAGGAGAGAGAGAGAGAGATAAAATGTTCAGTTTCAAACTTGTAAATTAAAAGTTTCAGTTTTCTTACATTTGCCTTTTTTGCCAGTTATTAGCTTACAAATTTCACTGTTGATTGAACACTGTAATTAAAGTCATTATTATGAATAGACGTTTTTTTTTTCCTTCTTAAAATTTCAAAGTCCACAGAGGAAACCTCCGCCGAGACAATAAGGCACCAGGGGAACTGTTCTCTCCTCTGAACTTGAAATTCTAAACCCATTGATCCTAATGGTGCAGCTATTAGACGGTATTAAATTACTTTCACGGGTATTCAGAGAGGCAGGTTAAAATGTTTAGCACTAATACAAAAAAACACCTGCAAATTATTTGTTGACAACGCAACAGAAAATTAAATGAATTGAAATGAAATTGATAATAATGCAATTCAAATGAGACGGCAAAATATACCCTTCCCTGACTCTTGACGGTTTTTTTTTTTTGTTTTGTTTTATATTAGACTTTCTAATTATCGAGGATACTTAATGTGTTTGTTTATTCTGTCAGTAGTAATTATGTCCGTCTTGGCTGCGCTTTGCTTGTTTTATGCTAATGTTTCCTCCACCCGCTTTCCCCATGCCTGCCAAACAGCGCGAGCCGCGGAAAGCCGCTTTCCCCCCGCGGGCCGCGCGCAGCTTTCGCAAATATTCTTCAGCGAACGAAATTCCACACACTTCGGTCCGTGCGCAGCACAGTATGAATTCTGAGCTACTTGAGGTGTAAAAATTCTAATAGTTTGTTGATTATTTGCCCGTGTAAAAAAAAAATCCCAAGTGAGCAGCCATGAAAGCAGAATTTTTAAATATTCTTCACGCGCATTACTGCATATCTATAAATACCAAAAAATGAAGTTTTGAGGATGCAAATTGAAAAAGATTTTTTTTCTTGGGAAAGTTTGTTCAAAAATAACCTTGAGTATAAAAATCAGTAACCAGTAATGCCAAACTGCGGCCAAGAGATGGAAAACTTCCATTTGTCAGTAAATGCTTCATATAGTCGTCATTCTTAGGCAGATTCTCTTATTCTATTTATATGCATATGCAATTCAATCACAACAAATTCCATATTTCAGTATTTTATACATCATCGGATACAAGCAAACGTATCTTTTTGAATGTGTTCTTTTCATTCTTAAGTAGAACAATATATGCCCATAAAAATATTACAGTCCATTCTGACTGAACTGCAAAATGACTTTAAACAGATTAAGCTCATCGGATTGGATGCAGGCCTTAGTCATTGTTTAAATGCAATATCCTAATTGTTCTCTGCAATAAAGTAGCAAACCTCACTCTTGGTAGAAAGAACACATACACAGACACACACACAAACATAAACACACACACACACAAACAAAGGTTGAAAGTCCTGTTAAAATATTTAGGGATATAGATTAAACATAAAAATGAGTCTGTCAAGGTTTTTCTCTCTCTTTCTGTTTACCTAGAGAATCATTGATCTATGTTATCAACCTTCAGAGCAGCTTCAGTTGTGTTTGTACCCATCAATCACAAACCACTGCTCTTTTCTCATGGTTCAGGGGAAAAAACCTGTCCGGCCTCCACAAGGACAGAAAGGGAGTTTTTTCTTGTGGCTTCTCGATGTTAAATCTACTGAAAATGAAACGAGCTTTTCTAATAAACACGAGCCGGCTGGGAGGAGACGGGCTGACAGCAGAAAAAGACCGCTCGGAGAAACTCCACCATTGATTTTTGAGAGGTCTCTGTGCTGCTTCTGCAGTGTCAGGAAGTTTGCACAGACAGAATGTTCCAGACTGCGAGAGACAGGGGAAACAAAGTTCAATGAGCCCACAAAGGGAGCTATGTTCTGCTCTGAGTCCCACCCCGCCCTTCCACCGAGTGCCCGCCCCCTCACTCCAATAGGACCACAGAGCTGTTGGCCACCATGATTGACATGTTTGCTCACCTAATGAATTCATCCATAGGTGACTGAGAGGGCAATCCTTTGCCAGAGAAAAACACACACACACACACAAACACACACACAAGCATACTGTGTTTCACTTATTTACTGTCACTGCGCTGTGTCTCTTGCCAAACTGTCCTTGTATTGGCAGCTCCAGGTGTGATCAATAATACAATTGACACAATGAAGAAACATCACAACTGTGATTATGTAGACACTCCAGTGCTATAAGCCTTCAGTCAAGCTATTGGATTATGATGTCATAAAAGAGCCATAGAATATGTAGACACTCCAGTGCTGTAAGCCTTCAGTCAAGCTATTGGATTATGATGTCATAAAAGAGCCATATAATATGTAGACACTCCAGTGCTGTAAGCCTTCAGTCAAGCTATTGGATTATGATGTCATAAAAGAGCCATAGAATATGTAGACACTCATAATCATTCAGTTCTGTCATCCAGACTATCTGCACCAGCTGCGCATGAAATGTCTTCCTCTGACACAGTGACTGCACAGCTAAGGGGACTGCTGAAAGTGACTGCGCAGCTCAGCTAGAGTGGCTGCAGAGTGACTGCGCAGCTCAGCTAGGGGGGCTGCAGAGTGACTGCGCAGCTCAGAACGTGACACAAAAGGCCAAAAGCTAGCACATGCTCCTCATAAGAAAACTAGTTAAAAACTTCCCATAAAAAATGACCATTCACAACACATAAATAAAGCTATTATTGTTTTCTTAGCCTAAAAAATGGTGATCGCTGGCCAGCCCTCCAAAGCGCCCGATGAGACAGCAGTGACAGGGCGGCTGTGTCGGCCGTTCGCTGGCCCTGCCGGTGGGCTGCTGATGGCTCAAACCTGCCATTATTTCCTTACTTAGATCCCCCATAAGCTGCCAGAGCCGGCGTAACAGCCCAAAATATACACCCTCCCCAGACTATACCCGGGGTTAAAGTGAGCTAGCCTGTTTTATTCCCCGGGGTATAAACTGGACTAGCCCAAACTATACCCCGGGGTATAAAACAGGCTAGCCCACTTTAACACCGGGTACAGCCTGGCGGGGGTTAATGTGGGCTAGTCCAGTTTATACCCCGGGGTATAGTTTGGGCTAGTCCAGTTTATACCCCGGTATATAGATTGGGCTAGTTCAGTTTAAACCCCAGGTATAGTATGGCGGGGGTTAATGTGGGCTCGTCCAGTTTATACCCCGGGGTATAGTTTGGACTAGTTCAGTTTATACCCCGGGGTATAGTTTGGGCTAGTCCAGTTTATACCCCGGGGTATAGATTGGGCTAGTCCAGTTTATACCCCGGGGTATAGTTTGGGCTAGTCCAGTTTATACCCCGGGGTATAGTTTGGGCTAGTCCAGTTTATACCCCGGCGTATAGTTTGGGCTTCAAGGTTCAAGGTTCAAGTGCCCTTCACGAAGGTACAACAGCTGAGCCCCTCCTGGGTACCGAACCTGAACTAAACTGAAATAACGGAACCATAAAGGTAGCATGGACACGCACGGGAGCAAAACAGACTGATCTGAATGGCTCAGAATTCTCTTTATGAATCTGGATTCCGTGTCATTGGTTCCTTAGAGCGCTGGAGCAGCCAACACATGCAAGGCAAAAACACACAGCAGGAAATGAGTGTATGATTCTTTTACATCATGTGATGTGTTGTTTTTGTTGGCTTCGTTAATTAATTGTGCGCACTCAAAATGTTAATTTAACTGTTAACAGACTTTTATCCAGCAGGGTAGAATGTGCTCATGGTAGAATGCCTCGTATTGGCATTCTATTGATTTAACATTGGTGCAATGTAACTGTGTAGAGATATTTCCTTGTGTATTAGTGTGTTATTTGTGTGTGTGTGTGTGTGTTCTATATTTATGCATTCCATTCTGCCACTGCTCTCTTGGGCAGGCCTACAGTACATCAAGAAAGAGATTTCAAACGGCAATCTCAACAGGCCTCCTGGTTGCACAGAGGATAAAAAAATAATACTACAGAAGCATAAACATAAAGCAAGAGAGAGATGAAGAAAGTGTTAGGAAATGTGCGGTAATAAATCAAATTCAGCCGGCAAACAGAGTTGGAGGAGTATGGACCTGCTTCAGCAGGAGGCGAGAGACAGCAGAGCTGCTTCCGAGGGCACAGCCCAGTGGTTTTAGACAAATTGGGTGAGCCGTGGCGGTAAGGGGTCATGAATGAGGGGTGATCGGGGCTCCATACCCCCCTACCCCCCCCCCGGCCAACTCACCAGGCTCCAAGGCCTCTGCTCACTTTGTCTCCATCCCCTCCTTCTGAAACCAATGTAACCAGGGAGACGCGCGGCATCCCCCAGGAAATTGGGTCGGACATTCAACCTCCCGTGTTACCCAAGGTAAAAACCAGAACAACAACAATAAAAAAAACTGTATAAAAACATTATTACATTCTAAAAATATAACCCCACGGAGAGACAAAACGACAGAGGTGAAGCCAGCCAGTCTGAAGCTCCAAGCAATCATTCCGTTTGAAACAAGCCAGGGGTCCGTCTGCCAAGGGAAAACGGTGCACCACCAAAGAAATGTTGAAACTTTGCTGTTGTTGTTTTTTTTTCATGGCTGTCAGAAACAGCTCTGAGCCGCAGTGCGAAGCCGCAGGAGGCAGACAGCCCTGACCCCGCGGAGAGGTCACAGACAGGAGCAGATCTGACTGAATCTGAGCGGCTCTGATTGGCTCAAATTCCTCTTTAACGGTGTGCTGCCATTTGGACGCAGCGAAATGTTTGGTGTCGATTCAGCTTCAATGGAATATAAATGTAATTTGAGGTGAAATATAGTGATAAAATGTTCTCTGTGGGGCTCTTTGGATGGCTCATGGAGTTAAAGTGGCTGCTTGAGGTTAAACCGTGTGAGACGCTGGAAAATGGAGTCCTGTCCACACCATTACAGGCTGTGGCCTGAGGTCCACATTGGCAACGCCACAACTGGCTCAGCCTACCTGGGGATAAACAGGGTCTGTGCTGGTTAAAGTCCTCAGTCTCATCGCTCTCACTGCAGGTTCGTGAACCAATCACATGTTGACTTCATGCTCCTCCAATCGCATAGGCAGTATGTGATTGGTACTCATTCTGGAGTGTGGAAAAAGCGTGTGCACTTTTCTTGTCCCGTTGTATAGCAAACAGGCTCTGTGTCAAACATATATTTGAAATACAATCACTTTTCAGGCAACAGAAGAAAACAGAAATACGGTCTTCGGTCTTTAGTGCAGCAGGCTAATCGCATTTCTGGCTGTGTGGAGCAGCTGGTGAGGCCCATGAATAGGTTTGAAGCCTGCAGCAGGACCTACCCCAATTACTGTGGCGCTTACGCTGGCCAGGAGTCTGATCGATTACGCACGATTGGCCAGCTGGCAGTATAGTACCCCAGGGATGCGCGTGATTGGCCAGTTGGCCGTATCATCCCTCGGGAAGGTGCACAGTTAGTTATATTATCTCCCAGATGTGGCAGAATATCAAGTGTCACAGAGGGGGAATGCTAATCTGGGATCAGGCTTCCCCCTGTCCATGTCCTATCCTTTTCCTTTATGAGCTAAATAGTAAAACTGATCCTAGATCAGCACTCCACTGAATAAAGGCCCAGATGCATGTTATTTTAGTATTCTCAAACACTCTCAGCTTCTATTTGTACATAAACACTGCACGCTCGATATGCATATTGACAGTAGACAATAAGATGGCTTTCTACCTCAATTAGACGCATTACTTTACTCATCTGTATTGTGGTTTTGTAATGCTCTGTTTTCATGTGCACTGATGCATGTGAACAGGTTCACATAGGGTGCAGTGCATTGGATTGATCCTCATAAAATAATACATTGTATCATAGCTGCTTCGTATATTAGGCTAATACACACTTTTGTGTGTATGCGTTGTCGCCCTGAATCATGATGCATTTCTGTTAAATAGGTCGCTGAAAAAAAAACCCCAAATGAAATGGCCGTTTGGATCCACTCAGACGTGTGGTAATACAGTTCTGAGTTCACACTGCGGCCACCTTTTGGGGATTTTTATTTGCTGAGCCGGATCAATGCATTAAGATCAGTGCAAACGGGCCAGGTGGACGGCACACCGTGGCTCTAAGCTCTTCTGTCTTTAGCCTCTGAATGACTGGCTGACTGACTGACTGACTGACTGACTGACTGACTGACTGGCTGAAGGACTAACTGGCTGACTGGCTGACTGAAGGACTAGCTGGCTGACTGACTGACTGACTGACTGACTGACTGCTCAACAGAACATCCTCCAGCCTACAAACTCACGCTCAATATTTCTCAAGTTCCTATTTCACCAAAACTTCTGCAAGCTCTTCTCCACACAGAGAAACTTTACTGAGGACTTCCTCTTTTTTTGACTGCTTCTGTGCTTGCCTACTTTTATGTCACTCGGGGCTATCAAATTAACGAAAGCATAAATTATATTAATTACCAGTCTAAAGTAACAGCTGTGTTTTACATGGTAGTAGGGACAATTTAAAAAATGTGATAAAGAAAACAAGCAATTTTTTCCTGCCGGGCTCACCAGGGATTCAGCAATTATACGGGGCAGGGCTGCATCACCAGGGTTTCAACAGGGCTACAGTGTCTGCAGGTTTAACTCCAGTCCTGGAGGGGGCAGTGTCTGCAGGTTTAACTCCAGTCCTGGAGGGCTGCAGTGTCTGCAGGTTTAACTCCAGTCCTGGAGGGGGCAGTGTCTGCAGGTTTAACTCCAGTCCTGGAGGGCTGTAGTGTCTGCAGGTTTAACTCCAGTCCTGGAGGGGGCAGTGTCTGCAGGTTTAACTCCAGTCCTGGAGGGGGCAGTGTCTGCAGGATTAACTCCAGTGCTGGAAGGCGACAGTGTCTGCAGGTTTAACTCCAGTCCTGGAGGGCCGCAGTGTCTGCAGGTTTAATTCCAGTCCTGGAGGGCCACAGTGCCTGCAGGTTTAACTCCAGTCCTAGAGGGCCACAGTGTCTGCAGGGTGAACTCCAGGCCTGGAGGGGGCAGTGTCTGCAGGTTTAACTCCAGGCCTGTTTGCCTTGTTCCTCTTTCTGCAGCACCTACACCACTATACCACAGGGAAGGAGCTGTAGCTGAGGCTTGACAGACGGGGATAAACTCCGCCCTGTTTTTACCTCCAAACATCTGAGCAGATGTTCATTCAAATCAAGACAAAGAGGAGATGAGGACGATATCGGAGCTCTTTGTTCTCTTCGCTCAACACTCTTGCCATTCTCAACTGTGCTGTGCAATGGAGCAGATAGTAAGTTTCCCTCACAGTCTGTCAAACTGGTCCAGCTCTGTCAGTCTCTTATACAGCTTTACACAGCTGGGACTAAACTGGGGGTCTGATGGACTGCGAGACGCTGGAGAAGAGACATCAGATTTAGAAAAGCCTGTTTTGGAACACAGTGACAAGTTCACAACTCACATTTAAACATAGTTAAGCGTCTGGAGTGAGCTCATTTCAGAGCTGTGAGACCGCTTTGGAATAACTGGCCCCTTTAATTCGCCTCTAATTATTCCTTATTGAACAGAAAAGTTCCTGTTAAAGAATCTTCATTTCTAAACTCCTTATTTACAGAGCTTGGGGAGGAATCAGGACTCTTAGCTGCTTAAGTAGACAGCCTGTCATTTGAGCTGGACAGAAAACCAAAAAAAAAAAAAAAAAAAAATGAGGAGGTTCAGAACAGCTGTGCGGATTGAGAGATGGAAAGTGCGGTCCATTTACAGCGCTCTAGATGTGCCAGCACATTCAGCACAGTGTTTTTTCTTTTAGAAATTAAATGCTATATACAGAAGAACAATGATCGATGAATACATAAGTCTGTGAAGGAGACAGAAGCTTAGCTGGAAATGTGAAAAAGCAGAGAGAGGCCACTGTCTCCAGACAGGTAAGACTCTCTAACAGGCACACCTGCGTCTGGGAAAAGACAGTATTCTGTGTCTCCAGACCATGGTTATGCCCATTAAAAAACCTCTCTGTTCCTCACTTTGGCAGGAACTCGACACCCTGGGATCGTAGCACTTCCACGCAAACCAGCTTTAGCACTCTTTCTACATGGCTGCCATGCTCACAGGTGGACTTGTCACACAAGCTAATTAATTCTAATTAAGCACCCATTAATTAGTCTGCAGAGTGTTGCAATACATTGTATTTACGTTTAGGGATTTAGCGTCGCAGCAAATTCACAGTGACTCATATTGCTCCCTTTTCAGATCCATATTCCATTTACATACCTCAAAAAGCAATTAAGGATAAGGTGATAGTTCACTCAAAGGATATATTTCTATTCTATGTCACTCAGTCATTTAAGGAGTTTATTAGCGGTGTTAGCTGAGTGGCCATTGCATTGTTAGGATTGCAAAGGGTGCAGCATACATGAAACTTGGCCCATTGTTGACGCTTTAAAATAATATGTTACTTTTGAGAAATGTCCCTGGCTCAATTGTACAATGGCAGTGCCCCTCCTGAGACTCAAGCTGGTAGCCTCTGAGGGGCACCTCCAGTTCCCTAATGCTTAAGCCAGCTGTGAAAGGCTTAAAACTGAGGGAGAAGCACTGTTAACATGGAAATATTGATGCAGCATCAATAAAGCTAATTAACAACATGTTTACACTCATGGGAGTCACAACTACCTTGCTCAG
>JAFBMS010000028.1:507408-519908 GCA_019788955.1 Albula glossodonta
TCTCCACACATTTGCATCTGGTGTCATTCAACAGATCCACACATTGGCCTTCACTGCTTTTATCTGTTTCTCCAATCAGAGGGTGACAGCAGACAGCTCCACACAGAGTCTCTGACTGGGCCCTCCTGGTTATGACAGCAGTGCTGATTAAATCTGCTGCATGAGCAGTAACACAACATGCACACACTGCACACACACGCACGCATGCACACACTGCACACACACGCACGCATGCACACACTGCACATGCACGCATGCACACACTGCACACACACGCATGCATGCATACACTGCACACACATGCACACATTGCACACACATGCACGCATGCACACACTACACACACACACACACATGCATGCACACATGCACACACACTCACACATGCACACACGCACACATGCACACACTGCACACGCAGAGTGCTAGCACAGTTATAATATCAGGGACAGTCTGGATACATCTGCATCCCCCCCTAACCCTTCCCCATTTCATCCAATTTCTGCCACCCCCTCCATGCACACAATATGAATGATTATTTTGGCCTTTTTTGGGAGTGTGTGTGTGTGTGTGGGGGGGGTTCTTCCACACAGAATAATGACTTTTCCCCAGTTTGCAGTGTAGATGCCAGCAGGACGTTTGCACTGCGAATTTGAGCTCCAGGAAACAGCGTCTAAAACAACACAAGGCCTTCCACTGAGAGAGGCCTTCCAGCGGGGACAGCACCGTACGACCACACCATATCAAAAACGGCCAAAATCTGTCCTTCACTTGGTCAGGTAGTTGTGGCATTCAGTCGGTCAACCGTGATTCAACCATTTTTTTTTTGCACCACCCTCCTTAACCTGCCCTCCATCTCACAAACACACATAAACTCATAAATCATATTTAAAAGATAATCGTTTAAACATACAGAGAGATCTTTTGTAATCCAGCAGTATGGCAGGGGTTATTATCACAGAATACATATACACAATATACATATATCACAGAGACTAAAACCATTAGAATGCCATAAAGAGCAGCTGGGCGAGGTTTTTGAAGTTGTGAACGGACAGTAATGCAGTTAGATCGGACAGAGACTAAAACCATGAGCATAGAGGGAAGCTGTATATCAGATTTATTATTATTATTTTTTAATCATTAGACTTAAGGATAATTTATTTGACATCAAAATAAAATTGGATTTTTGTTGGATTTTTATGTAAACATAATGAGCTATTTTGAAAGGCTTGCTGTAGTCCCTCACCTTCATTTAAAATAGTTCATAAGACAAAGATATGCCTGTACTGAAATTGAAAAAGGTGTTATACTGTTATCACATCCCAGCCATGATGACTTTTCCATTAAACAATGGGGGAGAAAACACAAATGAGCAGTACAGTTTGCTAAAAAAAGAAGAGCTGAGATGAAAACGCAGACGGGGAATAAAGGAGTTGACTGATAATGTCTTTGATAAGTTTCAGAGAAACGGCGAGGGAGAAACGGAATGGCCCAAGCTCTGGAAGGATGGCACAAACCCGGGGATTTGAGCATTATCGGTGCTGCAGAAACCCTGCTCCGTTAATCTCTGGCTGCCTCATCAAGCCGCTGCTTCATTACTGCAGGTGTCCCCTTAATTATTGCTGTAATCTGGAACCCGCACGCTATCAGGTAACGGCTTCCTGGAACAACCTGCGCTGTCGTTCTCACATCAATAACCACAGCAGCCTGGGGAAATTTCTCTCAGATAGTGCGGGAGAAGTGGGATGCAATGTCACATACCGACGAGATATCGGCTATTATAATATTTCAGGCATTACGCCTCTATTTATATTGCATTGTGTATGCACATGTATGAGTGTGCATTCTTGAGTGTTTGTGAATGTATCTGAGTGCATATGTGTGTGTTTATACCTGTGCATGTGTGTGGGTTTGTGTGTGTGTTTATACCTGTGAATGTGTGTGTGTGTGTGTGTGTGTGTTTATACCTGTGCATGTGTGTGAATTTGTGTGTGTGTTTATACCTGTGAATGTGTGTGTGTGTGTTTATACCTGTGCATATTTTTGTATGTGTGTGTGTTTATACCTGTGCATATGTGTGTGTATGTTTGTGTGTGTGTGTTTATACCTGTGCATGTGTGTGGGTTTGTGTGTGTGTTTATACCTGTGAATGTGTGTGGGTTTGTGTGTGTGTGTTTATACCTGTGCATGTGTGTGTGTGTGTGTGTGTGTGTTTATACCAGTGCATGTGTGTGTGTTTGTGTGTGTGTTTATACCTGTGTGTGTGTGTGTGTGTGTGTGTTTATACCTGTGCATATTTTTGTGTGTGTGTGTGTTTATACCTGTGCATATGTGTGTGTATGTTTGTGTGTGTGTGTTTATACCTGTGCATATGTTTGTGTGTGTGTGTGCGTGTTTATACCTGTTCATATATTTGTGAGTGTGTGTGTTTGTGTGTGTGTATTTGTTGCAACATTAAAAATGACATGCATTGACGCTGACATGTAGACACGTCCCTGATGTCCATAGCTGTGGGGGCCCTTGTTGCAGTGTCTTCTAAAGTGTGAACCGAAACACGGGTGAGCATGTTTACACATGATTAATTCAGCACAACACCTTTATGATCAGGCAGGACAGATTCATAGAGTGCCTGCTCTAGTGAGAAGAATAAGAAATAAGAACTGGCTTTGCCAAAGTATATGGAAATGAGATATAGTCTCACTAACACTCTCAGGGTGAGTTGATGACATTGGAATTATTTTAAATTATAATGTCCATATGCTTCTACATAAACTCAAAACATTGTAAAGCACTATTGGTAATTCTTTGAAAGATTTTCTGTATATAAATTCTTAATAAACACTTAATAACTGTGCATTTTGCAACCTTATATGGAATTTTCACAAGCAGTAGCCATCTCAGTACCTCTTCATAACACGGTTACTAATACTGTATTAATGTTAGTTAACAGTGACAATGTTAACCTATCAAAACTTTACACGCTTATAATGTATTTTTTCTGCATATGCAGTATCAATATTTTATATTTTGGGCAGAGCCCATTCTAAAGTCTTACACCCAAAAAATAGGAATGATGTGGTAACTATAGAAACGTTCTCAATTGCCTAGATACAAACTAGACTGGCATGCAGTCACTCAGAGAAGGATAGACAGTGTTGACAAGAGACAAACAGAAAAGCAGACGGACTTGTCTAGAATTATGACTTGCTTTTCAGCTGTGACTAACGTAACTATAGATACTGATCTGATGTTGTGCAGCACTATGTACTACTTCACACATCTGAAAAACCTGTAACCTTGTTAGACGCTTTAGCGACGAGCGCTGCTTTTCCTCTTGTTGCTCTGTTATCACCAGTGACTGAAACGCCCCAGTTCTGAGTCTCCCCCTTTCTCAGCAGTTATATTAGCCTGTTTATTTCATACTTCTGCTGCATAACAAGTAGCTGTGGTCTTGTGACTGTCGCAGTTTAAACGAAGGTCAACTCTATATCTGCGCCGGGCCCAGAGGAATAATGATGATGCTTTTCTTTCTCAACAAGCTTTGATTATTCCCTCTAAGGTTATTCTGCTGTCTGCCGGCCTGTTGCTCCCCCAGATTCATCACTTTCAGAATACCCAAGCTACAAACTCAGGAAATCTTTAGCTTTCTCCAATAAGCCCTCAAAGCTTGAACCACTAACAGGTAAATTCAATGATATGGCATCACATAAAAGTATAATATATTATACACCTGACGTTCCCTCTGGAAAACATCATTATTGTATTGCATTCTATTGTATTCCATTCTATGTCCCATTCCAATAATTTCATGTTCTTAAGCATACTGAAAGCCTAGACTTTCAGTTTCAGATGTTCCAAGGCACGGAATTGTTTGCTGCCATCAATGTGGTTCCACTTCAAAAAAGTATATAATAATAATAATCACGTAGTTTAAACTATTAAAAAACAATCCAGTGAATCGCTGCTGGACTCACTGAAGAGAATCGGAGTTTCAGAGAGAATAATTGCCGACAAACCTTGAGGGGTGAAATCACATCAAAAGAGAGAGCAGACTGAGAAATATATTTTGTAAAAATAAATAAATAAATAAAAGGATGAAGACAGTTAGCAATGCAGCGCTGAATTACTGTCTGGATCCACGGGGTACAGGCGGGACAATCGTAATTTCCCCACTGATTTTGTGTACTAATTTGTGACCTATATTCATACATTCAGCTCGGTGAAATCTAACCGCTGTCTGGAACGGCATACATCCTCCTGCAAACACACACACACACACACACACACACACACACACACACACACACACACACACACACACACACACACACACACACACACACACACACACACACACACACACACACACACCCACACACACACACACACACACACACACACACACACACACACACACACACACACACACACACACACACACTCACACACACACACACACTGGAATACATCCTCCTGCAAACACACACACACACACACTCACACACACACACACTCACACACACACACACGCGCACACACACACACACACACACACACACACACACACACACACACACACACACACACACACACACTCACACACACACACACACACACACACACACACTCACACACACACACACACACACACACACACACACACACACACACACACACACACACACACACACACACACACACACACACACCACACACACACACACACACACATACACTCACACACACACACACACACACACACACACACACACACACACACACACACCACACACCTCACACAACACACACACACACACACACACACTCACACACACACACACACACACACACACACACACACACACACACACACACACACACACACACACACATACACTCACACACACACACACACTGGAATACATCCTCCTGCAAACAAACCGCAGGAGAAAACAGATCATCAACAAGTACGCACACAGCACGGATGAAAACGACACTTTAATATAACACTTCGGATTACAGCTTATTTCACAGTCAGAGCGGATTGCTCTTAGATCATAACACGATCTAAAAAAAGTGCCCCAGGTACTGAGTAACTGCTCCTTTTTTAAATTCGGTAATTATTTTTCATGTCCCTAAATCTCCGATGCTTTCAGGTTTTCACTGTTTTTCTTTAATGAGAATTAATTAAATTATAAATGGTTGGAGATGGAAAGTGGGTAAAGCAAACCCACCCCGTGTGCAATCTGAGGGCAGTGCTAAGCCTGCATGTAGCCCCAGCCCGCTGTGTGTTTGTTAGGCACTCAGAGGCCGAGAGGCTGGGGCTAAAACTTGAGGCTGACAGACAAGGCAATGGCTGAACAAGAAGTCTCATCTCATGCTTAGAATCTCCCATTAGGCATCAAAGGCAAGCCGTTTGAAACAATGTAACTTAAAAAGAGTTAAAAAAAAAAAAGACAATTTGGCTCTCACATCAAAAACCTCCAATCAAAATTGCATTTGTTTATTTTTTACTCACTGCTTTTCTCACAGCTTTTTTTTTTTTCTCGAGCGCAATGTGCAGACGGCAGCTCGACGCAGGTGACACACAGCACTGTTTTTATCAGGGAGCTTGTTGTAAAACAGGAAATATCTTCCAGGTAGCGTTTATCTCGATCACTTGTCCCTCTTTGATTTATACCGGTTGGCGAGGTGTCACGGGCGGATTCCGCCTTTTAGTAAGCGCTGCTCTGATAGCAGTGTGTTTTTACAGCCTATCTTGATTATTGGTGACAATGAAGACCGTGCCCCAAATAAACACTGAAAATAAACAAGAAAGAATTTAAAGCCGGCGCAGCAGAACCAGAGTGACAAGATAATGCGAGGCCTCTTCTTTCTATTTCGCGCACATCTCTGACTAAAAATATCTCTTAATATAAGCAGCTGCAAATGGCTTTGATCCAGCAAAGTTAATGAAAACCAAGGCCAAGATTTTACTAATTCTGAAGACTCACTCGTGTCACATATACATATTTTTTTAAATCAAGTTTAACTTTTTTGACAGCATAGGGCTGAGCCAACAGCACCAAAAGTTATATATTTAAAAAAATAAATAAATAGATCAGTAGCCGTCCTGAACTGGAAATCAGGTTGGATATTGCCAGTGTTGCATACAATCTGTTCACTAGTAATTCAGGATTACATAACCAGATTACAAAAATATAACAACTGTAATCTGCCCAGATATATGCAATCTTAGTACAGTTACATTTCCAAAGATTACAGATTTTGTAACTGTAAAGCAATCCAAAAAAAGTAATCAGATTATCTTAATTCTTCGGTCTTGTGATTTCAGATCAGCAATAGATTACATGCTGATTACATGTCAATACATTGAGTAATCCCTCCAACACCGGGTACTGCAGGTGTATAGTGTCAGAATAGCTAAATAAGTAAAGAGTAGCCATAGGCCATTCTCTCTGATGCTGCAAACACCAAGCTTAATTCTTTATGGGCACAACTTAAATTAATGGGTTCTACAAGTAAGGCCTGTTGCTTTTATGTCCGTCTCCCGACGCTGCCCCCTGCTGAGCAGTGGGAGTCTTGCGGAATCACGCGCTGCTCATTAGCATGGCGATTAGCGCGGCACATTTCTGACACACGTGTTATAGCGGGACTGCGTGCTGCAGGACTCGGCTCTTCGCCCTCTCCGGCTCTTTCATCTGTCCTCGCCACGTCACCGCTAATCAGGCGGCTAATGAACGCACAGCCCCGCGTTTGATTCTCACCAATAAAAGGAAGAAGAAGAGCTTGCAATTTTTCATACAAATAGCGTGCAGCACGTTCTTGCTTTTCTGTGCCAATCCGTAATTTAATGACAATGATAGCTGCCATTATAACAAAACTGGAGGCACGATCATATGTGTGGCCAAGATCCAGTATGTGAAAGGGCCCTACAGACTCCTCTCTGGGCATGCCAAAGATGACTGTGGCCAGCAGCCCTGCAGGGTCCCCCACAATTAGCTTTAGCGTCACCCACAGAGCAAGGAATGCAGTTAGCAGAAACTCCCATGTCTCACTGCTTGCCAGCGACCCCTGCTGGTCACTGGGGCACCTGCAGTCTGCCGCCACAGAGCTGCTGATGAAGTGTCCTCTCTGAGATTTTCATTGGTTCTCATCGTTTGGGAGAAGAAAGGGCAAAAACTAAAAATAAATACTAGTAATAATACATTTTATTTGTACAGCGCCAGAAGTTCAGAGTCCTTCAGAACAACACAATAAAACTATGGACACAGTAAAAAATTATACAGAACAAAAAAGAAATGCATAAATGTATTACTTTGCCAGTATGAAGTAGGTCACAAGGACGTATATATTTTCATTTGGAAAACAATTTTTTTATTGTTTGTCCAAAATTTACCATACTGGCTATCAGAAACCAAATACATTATGAATTCCTGCACTGTCACAGTGGAGGGCTCTGCTAGCGTAGCTGTCTGACCTGAACCTCTGATGATCCCTTCCTTCAGAGAATCTGCCACTTCATTAATATGCAAAGAAATTAAGCAAATTAGTTTAGAGGCATGCTGCGCTTCGCAGGCCGCGGGAGTAAATCAGAGCTAACTCTCCAGATGTGCGGGTAACAGCACATGCAGGCAGGCTGGAGGGGAGGCCAAGCGCAGCACAGGCAAACAACCAGGAGGAGGCGCTGTTGTGCTCTTTTTTTTTCCTCAAATGGATAAACCTACTATTCTTTTAGCTGCTCTGAAAGACTGTCTCCCACAGACTTGGGGAGGAGGAGGAATCCATAGTCATGTGACTCTTCCAGCTCGCGTAATGGCCGGTCTCATCTGCAGTGCACTCATTGGTCGCTCATCTGCAGCGCACTCATTAGTCACTCATCTGCAGGACACACTTATGTAAGGGCGGGCCCTTGCTTCTGTGCACATCGCAGGTGAGACACCAATCTGTTGTCATGGGAACACAAAGTGAGCATACGATCAGCTCACGGATCTTGCTGTTGACAAATAAAGGCCCCAATATTACTTCCTGGTTTTAGAAGCAGAGAGTTGTGACGCAGTACTTCACAGAACTAGTTGTAAAAGTAAACCCCCTAACCAGTTAAACAATTTCACAAAAACGAAACAAATAAATTACATTACAAAATTAATTAATGATCACAATACATATTGTAAAAAATAATACTGCGATATTCAAGTATTCCAATGTTTTCCCCAAACTCGACTGACCCGACTGTCCCTTCAGCAGCGTCCGCACGGCAGATGGATCAGAATGACAGCAGGCTAAGATACAGAGCCGGTCACATGAGCGGCTTCACACCCTCCGCCTAGCCAGCTGGCATACCTGACTTTCCAGTAATGCGGCTACAGAATGTAAACATACTGTGCCCATACTGTGCACGACTGACACATAGACTGGCTGATGACCCCCATGGCGGCTTCCATGTGCAATCACACCGCCTAGTCACCATGCCAGCCGTAACAGAGCTGCCTCAACCCCCCCAGCCCTGTTTGTCTTATCATGGATGTATCACTTGCCCTAGGGATTTGTATTTTAGTCCTGGTTAGTACAGGTAACCTGCATTGGTACGTTAGTGTTGTGTCATTATGCTTCCTGGTCAGGTAGCGCTGTTAGCCAGGTCTGGCACTATTGCTCATATTATTCAGGTGACTGCACTGGTGCTCTCCCACTCTCTGTATAACTCCCTCTCTCTATCTCTCTATCTCTCTACTGTATATGTAAGGCATAACACCCAATGAGGTGTCCGTCGTGTGAATGTAAGGGACGAGGTGGAGATGAAGAACATTTGCCTCCGTCAAATCCCTTACATCCATACAATGAACAACTCAGAGGGTGTTGTGCCACTTGCATCACAGTCACTTGCCATATGCATGTGCAATAAGTAGCATTAGGCTGTGATGTGGTGCAGACTGACTGTGTGTTTTTAGTGTGCATTAAGCAGCATTGGGCTGTGATGTGGTGCAGACTGACTGTGTGTTTTTAGTGTGCATTAAGCAGCATTAGGCTGTGATGTGGTGCAGACTGACTGTGTGTTTTTAGTGTGCAATAAGCAGCATTGGGCTGTGATGTGGTGCAGACTGACTGTGTGTTTTTAGTGTGCAATAAGTAGCATTGGGCTGTGATGTGGTGCAGACTGACTGTGTGTTTTTAGTGTGCATTAAGCAGCATTAGGCTGTGATGTGGTGCAGACTGACTGTGTGTTTTTAGTGTGCATTAAGCAGCATTGGGCTGTGATGTGGTGCAGACTGACTGTGTGTTTTTAGTGTGCATTAAGCAGCATTGGGCTGTGATGTGGTGCAGACTGACTGTGTGTTTTTAGTGTGCATTAAGCAGCATTGGGCTGTGATGTGGTGCAGACTGACTGTGTGTTTTTAGTGTGCATTAAGCAGCATTGGGCTGTGATGTGGTGCAGACTGACTGTGTGTTTTTAGGAAAGATGTGGTGCTAGAAAGCATGAGTGAACCATGTGGACCCCCCCTCAGCTGTCTGTCATCGCATGCGCTGAACAGCTGTTTGGGGCTGCCGCTGACGGCAGGTCCGGTTTCGCTGGTGTGCAGATGGCTTTCCGGAATCCAACTCCGCAGAGCATGGGGGGGGAGGGGTGGATCACAGGAGCGCGGCCGGGAAGAACAGTCAGGCTCTTACTGAGCACACGGTGCCCCCTCCCAAAATAGGAGTTTCCGAATTGCCGTGCGGCATTCCTAACAGGTCTGCAGCATGGCCCATGCACCCCATGCCCCGAACAGAGATATCAGAGGAGAGTGTGACAAACACTAGAGCCAGATTTAGCTTTCAGATGTACAGTGCTGTCCACAAATATCGGCACCCTTGGTAAACATGAGTAAAACAGGCAGTAACAACTTGTTCGGATACATGGTATCATGGACATGGACACCACAGAGATATTAGATCAAAACCTGACCGCCTCAACCAGGAAGCTGAAACTGGGCCATGGTTGGATCTCCCATCAGGACAATGACCCAAAGCACAACTCAAAATCAACACAAGGATGGTTAATAACCACAGAATCAAGGTTTTGCCATGACCATCCCAGTCCCCTGACCTAAACCCCATGGAAAACCTGTATGATGAGCTGAAGAGGAGACTCCACAAGCGTGGACCTCAGAATCTGAAGGATATGGAGAGATTCTGTGTGTAGGAATGGTCTCAGACCCCTTACCATGTGTTCTCCAGTCTCATTAAGCAGTATAGGAAAAGACTCAGAGCTGTTATCATGGCAAAGGGAGGCTGCACAAACTATTAAATGCTAATAATTGTGTAATTGTGGCACACATGTTTTAAAGAAAAATATTTATTTCATTATGTTTAAGTTTTTCTTTCAATCACTTACTGCAAAACGGTTAAGATTTTTCTGAATATTTTGAATGAAAGTTCAAAAGAGAAAACAATAAATATATTTTTTTTTTTTACTGCCCATTTTGTTCATGTTTAACAGGGGTGCCAATATTTGTTGAGTACACTGTATATGAGCCTTCAGTTTCTCAGCATATCAAATGTGGTCATTCCCTGTGTCCAGATGTCTCTCCAAGACACATTAGGTAGCAACACAATTTTCTGAGAGCAGACTTAATGAAGACTAAAATCTGAATCGGAAGTACAAATTAATCTGCCACAAAGAGTACAAATCCGAAGGGCATCTGGTGGTTGACAGCGCAACTCTGCGGACAGACAGCTTCTCATTCCGGATGTTTCTAATCAATATGTAGGCCCAGATCAGATCAGACAGACTGTCACTCTGCAGGAGGAAGAGTGTGGCACTGGGAACCAGGGCAGGCCTGAGTGTAAGATGAGGAAAACACTGCAGTTTTTAAAAGTAAACTGTACTGTACTGAGCATCTGCTAGACCATGGGCAAGTGGCGGAGCTGTGAATTAACTCTGTTTTGGGAGCCAAAAGTGCGGAGGAGTCTGTTTTTTTTTTTCACTCAGCGATGGGAGCAGGAGAAGGGGGAGAGCACAGAGCACATTGGGGTGCACATCCCTCATGATGCATTAGCGAGAAGGGAGCGTGGTTTTGGGGTCCCCAGCAGACCTTTGGCGAGATCTACTCCCTGCCCGATTCATTAAAAAGTCATTAAATGGGATTCACCTGTTTCAAAGCAGGGGAAACATTGCAGGCCCTCAGGAGCAGTTTGACATGGTGCCAGATTAGCACCTACACTCTGAGAGTCCAAAACAATAAAATTTCCCAGGATGCTTTGGAAAATGATGGAAATTCAGACACAATGATTTGCTCTACACCAGCTGCAGTGCTGAAATGAAGATTTCAAAATCCACGGACTGGCAGTTAGCGTCCAGAAACCGAGAGAAACCCTGCCAGATCCCAGATGTGTCACATTCACAATCACAACAGACTGGAAATAAGTTTTTTTTTCTTTTATAAAACTTTTTAAAATTAATTTTGGCTACTGTTTAAGTCACCAAACTGTTCACAAAAGTAGGGGGTAAAAAATCAAGCAAGCAAATATAGAATGAAAAATAAGGGCCTGTGTGGACTGAATCTGGGCCAATATTAGCCGTTCTCCATCAGCTGAACAGCAGCCTAAACCAACAGGATTGCCGCATGAAGCATGACTGCTGGCATTGCTGTGAGATTTCCACATAGCTGGAGCGGCCGAGAGAAGATGTCTGCCACAACTCCTACAGGAGACACCATCCCAGGCATTTGCAATATGAGCCCAGTTTAAATTTACACATTGTGTTTTTTTTCCCAAGGCAATAAAAAGCAAATGCTTAGGATGACTTCATGACATTATTTTGTTTTGCACATTCCAGAATGAATAAAATATATTTGCAACCATAATTCTTACCTTAAATTTATGTTGCATGACACTGAGGGAAAAAAGACTGTAAAGATATAATGTGAGCAGTAGCCTGTAAGGATATATCATTGGCAGTAACCAGTTGGGATATAACATTAGCAGTAGCCAGGGTTTGGAAATAATGTTAGCAGTGGCCTGTTTGTATATAACGTGAGCAGTAGCCAGGGTTTGGAAATAATGTTAGCAGTGGCCTGTTTGTATATAACTTTAGCAGTAGCCAGGGTTGGGATATAATGTTAGCAGAAGCCTGTTTGGATATAACGTTAGCAGTAGACAGGGTTTGGATATAATTTTAGCAGTAGCCAGGGTTTGGATATAATGTTAGCGGTAGCCTGTTTGGATACAACATTAGCAGTAGCCAGGGTTTGGATATAATGTTAGCGGTAGCCTGTTTGGACACAACGTTAGCAGTAGCCAGGGTTTGGATATAATGTTAGCGGTAGCCTGTTTGGACACAACGTTAGCAGTCCCCAGGTTTGAGACATGGAGCTGGAGCGAGTGCCAGCTCGATAATGCAAGCTAAAGGTTAGAGCCGCCAGGGAATTAATACTTCCTAATGACAGTATAATGAACGAGAAAATATGGAACATCATTTATTCAATAGAGTCAAGAGTGTCAGTGGGAAAAAAAGGGGA
>JAFBMS010000028.1:524908-542408 GCA_019788955.1 Albula glossodonta
CCTGCAACTTTTGCATTACCTCCCTGCTCCAAAGAAGCCACTGAGACCGGGGTAAAGAGACTGGGGTAAAGAGACTGGGGTAAAGAGACCGGGGTAATGAGACCGGGGTAAAGAGACCGGGGTAATGAGCCCAGGGTAAAGAGACCGGGGTAAAGAGACCGGGGTAAAGAGACCGGGTTAATGAGACCGGGGTAAAGAGACTGGGGTAAAGAGACCAGGGTAAAGAGACTGGGGTAAAGAGACCGGGGTAAAGAGACCGGGGGAAAAGAAAGAGACCGGGGTAATGAGCCCAGGGTAAAGAGACCGGGGTAAAGAGACCGGGGTAATGAGACCGGGGTAAAGAGACCGGGGTAATGAGACCGGGGTAATGAGCCCAGGGTAAAGAGACCGGGGTAAAGAGACCATTGTAATGAGACCGGGGTAAAGAGACCGGGGTAAAGAGACCGGGGTAATGAGACCAGGGTAATGAGACCGGGGTAAAGAGACCGGGGTAAAGAGACCGGGTTAATGAGACCAGGGTAAAGAGACCGGTTTAATGAGACCGGGGTAAAGAGACCGGGATAAAAAGACAGGGGTAAAGAGACCGGGGTAAAAAGACAGGGGTAAAGAGACAGGGGTAATGAGACCGGGGTAAAGAGACCGGGGTAAAGAGACCGGGGTAATGAGACCGGGGTAAAGAGACCGGGGTAAAGAGACGGGGATAAAGAGACAGGGGTAAAGAGACAGGGGTAAAGAGACCGGGGTAAAGAGAGGCCTTTTAAAGGTGCTGGGGATACTTTCATCATCACCATCATCATCCTCATCACCACCATTGTCATTTCAGGGCTCAGGCTTTGATCTGTCTGCTGTTGTTGCCCTCAAACTGTTTAGACATCACCATTGTGCTGCACTACTGCAAGTGCATGTAAAAATACAAGCGCATTCCTCCCTCCGTGCATGGATTTCTGAGTGGCTTCATTTTAATGATGAGACAGATAAGCATGAAGTCAGATTAATTAGACTTTTTTCCCCCCTTTATTGGTGTGGGAGTGGAATGCGCTGAGAATGTTCCGGAAGTGTGGTGCTGTACTATAATGGGAGATGGACTCGTTACTCAGAGGTTGCGGGTTTGAGCCCCTGGTATGGCACTGCAGCTTTGCCCTAGAACAGGGTGCCTCATGCAAATTGCCTCAGTGAAATTATCCCTCTGTGTAAATGGATGTTATATATAAATGACATATAAACGAGCTATGATTGGTGAGGTGAGGTGAGGTGAGGGAGTCATTCCCTTACATACTTCTGTAAAAGTATCTCTGAAGGGGAAGGAGACGCGAAGGAGGGTCAGAACAAAGACCAAAATTCATAAAGCCTTAATTGTGCCTGAGGTAGACAATAAAACAAACGATTACACAGATAAACCTCAGGAGAAGTGTTTTAATTTTCAGACCTGGGGGGAAAGGTATCTGTTAAACGTGACCAGTGCGGTTACTGCAGCCCCCTCTGTGATTTGCGCTGATGATAATTGAGATGATGATAATTATGATCATAATATGCATACACACTGTAAGCTATCATGCTGTTGTGCAAAGTAGACCACACATAACTATGCCATTCATACAACTGCATTAACCATAAACAGGAACGTTTATGCAGCATCTGGAATTATCTGCCAGGATTGATGACTGTACATTCGGGTTCTGTTTCATCTGGCAGTGTCTCAGCGCCTGAAATAAAATGATCTTTTTTTTTTTTTTTTGCAAAGTGAATCATGTGGGTGCCTAGCTGCCTGGGTGGGGGATATATCCCTGTGCGCAGAACTGCAGGTTGTGTCTGTGCTCTTACTGAATACTGATCTGGCAGATACCCTTGGAGTGTTCAAGCCCAGAGTTGCTCCAGTGCTGGATACTCATTTGAGCCCATCATTATACAGCTCATTCTTGTGTTCTCATGTTCTTACTTACTTTATAAGGATTTCTGGCTATTATACTGTTGTACATTTGGAGAGAATTAATCTGTCTGGCAAAGGAACCCCTTTAATCCCACACAGTCTTAATCGGCCTGTCAATCTTCCCTGCAGTGGCACCATACAGCCACCAGGGGGATTTCTTGACCACTTGCATTATTTTCCCTCCATGAAGAAGTGGGTACTCACAATTTCCATGGTAATTGATACTTTAAAAAAAAACAATGTGAAAATGTATGCACAAACAATGGAACAATAATATTGAAACCAGTATGTCAGGTATGTAGCTGAACAGGTTAAAGTAAAACTGAATGAATCCATGGACATTATTCTGACCAGCTCTCTCATTGAAGAAGGGATTTCATCCAAGTGAGGCTCCCTGGGTAAACAGATCATGAATTCATATGAAATGAAACAACAAAACTTGACAGTGCGATGCAGACTTCATTCCCAGCCCTCGTCTGTAGAACAGGTGTATGCACCCGCGCCACCTGGCCAGCACGCTAACAGCTGAGCACCGAATACCCCCCCCGTCAGCAGCAGTAAATCTCCCGCGTTCCCCCACAGCCCCGCCACCTTTTATAGAAGTCCCACTGTAAAATCTCTGACAGCTATATTTCGGCTGGGGTCATAGTTCCACCGTGTTCCCCTAGGTGTTGTTTAGGTTTGAAGGAATCCATCTCGCCCTGGAACATCATGCGTAGGGGTGTGCAGGGTTACCCCCTCACATGCAATCTATGCCATGTAAGAGGCCGGGCTTGTGTGTACTTTTTCAAAGGGCACGTTCAGTTCTAAGCCATATATCCTGGGACACATGGCATGTGGTTGCTTCACTGGGCAGGCTCAAAATTATGACATCATAACTCTGCATGACTAAATGCTGTCTCCTCTGTGACATAACAATGCTCAGTTTCAGGGACATTCTTTTCTGATTCTTTTCCATGTTAACTCACTACTTCTGACCAATCACCATTTTCTGAGGGCAGACTTCCAATTTGCAGAGGCCATTCAGAGCCTCTGGTTCTTGGAGGTTCCTCTGTAATTCTGCCCAACACTGGTAAACCTTCAGAGATCCAAAATTAAAAAAGAGCCATTTTTACACTGATAACATCTCCTCTCCAAAACCTGGGGCTTTGGCAACCTTCAGAAATCAGGGAGACAAAAATCACATAATAAGAGAGTATAAACTATGACTCAGGCTCATGTTTTTGGAACCCTGTGACACTGATCTTCAAACTTCTACATTGGCAAACTTTTCAGGGTCAGCATAACCAGATATCTGATAATGAACTATGATGTCATAATACAACCATCGGAACTCTGCGGGACCCAGTAAGTTTACTGATAGCTAATGCCAAAAGAAAAACACTGCACGTTTTCCAGGCGTTTTCCTCTGACAAAGGATGGAGGCTCAGTGTTGCTCTGGAGGGGCCAGTGCCACACTGAGACTCTCTGTGCATACAGCACCACCACAGCAAACCCCCAGCTCTGCAGAGAGAGGACCCAGCTCGCCGGTTATGACATTCAACACCACAGAAATGTGTTTGTTGTTACACATGCTCAATCTGGATTCAAACAGAAACATATAACTCCCCCCCAACCCCATCCCCACTTGGGTGATAGAGACTGCGCCCCCACGCCCCCCCCCAACCACGCTCAATTCACCAGTACAATACCACACAGCTGACCCAAGATCAGAGAACAGTCATCTCTATTGATTCAGAGCAAATAAAAAGAAAGACCATGCATTCTGCTTGACATGGTCATTCATTGATCTATTTGCTTTGAGTTCCCTGGAGCCTTAGGCTAAAGGTATTGTAGCTCTGTGCACTTCACAGGCAAAAGGGTGGGGGGGTTTGACAGGGGTGGGGGAGCAGTCCCGTGTGTCATGACCCTTTGACCCCACCCCCATCCCCTGTGGATGAGTCCTGTGATTGGCTGGCACGTGGGTGGTGGAAAGGCCAGGTGTCATCACAGATCAGTGATTGGTCCAAAATACCCTGGGGCTCAACATGTTGGAATGTACAGGAATAAGGGTGAGAGCAGAGGAACCAGACCTCCACTAACTAGCAGATACACCTTCACAGATGGCAAACACATTGAAATATACTGAAATGGAATATGGTCTCAAGACAGCACAGCGCTTATATGATGCATGTGCAAGTATGGAAATGTTCCAATACACTGAAAAGGTGTGTCAAAAATGGCCAGGTGATGCACAGAATAACCACGTTATTGTATGTTTCAACCACCAGGTCTTCATCAGGCCCCTTGAGGAAGATGATGTAGGAGCCAAAACGTTGTGCTGTTCACAGGTGAAATACATCAATTATAGCATGCTGGTATTCCTTGCTTACTTCTGAATGAAAATGAAAAATCTTTTTTTCTGAAATATTTAACAGAAATATGGTGATATTCGCCGAGCCGCAGTCCTACCGTATCGCTATAATATCACATTATGGGGTGTTCCTGTACGTCCACTGTGGACCTAATGGGTGAAGGCATTAATTATTTACCCGTTCACAGGCGCGCTCAAACTGCGTCGGTCACCGCAGAGACAGGGAGAACCTGATTGGCTGTAACCGCTCAGGGAACACAGGGGTGTCCGCCGCGGCTTTAATGGATACGGAACGTCAAGGTTTTCGCACACACAGCTTCCTGTTTTCATATTGCATCAGCAGAGACATTTTTCACCACTGCCAAATTGTATTTTACTCCCTCCCACTGACAGCTCACGCTCTTACAGTTAGGATTCTGTTTTAGGCCCGCTCTCCTCCCCCAGCGGATCATCTCTGCGCTCAGCCGCCTGTTGTTAGATATTACCGATGTAGTACTATATATTTTACATGTGTGTGTTTGTGTGTGTGTGCGTGATAGAAAGAGAGACAGAGTGTGCATCAATAAAGACAACTTTTTTGATGCACACGCTCTAAAAAATTCTAAACTCTCTAAACTTCTTAAAAATAGTCTATTAACTATTAATTACAGTACATTACATTACATTGGAACGGCTTTAAAAAATATTAACCACAAAGCCATGTGGTTAATATTGTGTTAATATTTTATTAATATGTTAATATAAACATCCTCATGGATGGTGCACACCCGATTATGCAAAATGTATATTAATTTGTCAAACTGAAAACTGAAAAAACAAAAAAACCTGTTTTTTCCTGACACTGGCAATATGTCGGCTTCAGTGGCGGATTCAATTGGCTTAGGACCCCAGAAGGGTTATGCCAATGCAAAAGCAGCCTGTACAACCAAAACAACCAAGCACAATAAATCCTTTGAGAGAAAAGGCTTCCTGGCTGAAATGCTTCTGCCGAGAGATGTTTTCAGCTCGAGTTAAGATGTTATAAATAAATTATGTCCTTTCTTTTTTCCTTTTTCTTTTGCTTCGGCAGTATCTTGTTGCATCATGGTGAGCGCTGGCTAAATCTTGGGCTTTTCATGTAGACTTCAATTAATGTGATGGAGCTGTAGCAGGGTTCCATTCCCACGGCAACCACTAAGCCATAGCTAAGGGCCTGTCCAATGAAATGTAACAGGAGAAACTGCATAGAATGCTTCCTCATCTGTGACACCACAATTATGAAGAATTATTTAAAATCAGTGAAATTCTAATGAGACTGAATTCCCCCTATTGATGGGATGGTTGCCCATCTGAAAGATGAAATCTTTTCTTGTCTGGAGTTTTGGCCCTACAGTTTCATGAGAGGGAGTCTGAACATGCTGCAGGACAAGTAAGTGTTAGGATTAGAGGCCAATGTCCCTCTTTTAAAGACATGTTAAGGGCTCATACACACAGAAATGTAGCAGACGCTAATGCACATACACGGTAGTCTATGGTTTGTTTTTCTTGGTGACCGGTGAGTGGGGTATGCTTAGTTTTTCATATAAATATAGAGTAATAAATAATTGTGACCTTTCTTATTTAATGAGAAATACAATCAAAGACTCTGTAAACCTAGTCAATATCAATACACCTTACTTTGTAGAGGAGTTCATTGAAGACAATGTTTATAGGATGCATCCGATTGGTTGAGGAAAGTTACAGTAATTAAGAGCAGAGGATCAGATTTCTCTCATATAATTCTTATTCTTATTCTTATCAGATGGAATTATCTTAATCAGAAATGGGTATTATATGAGACAAAGGATACAACTGCAGGATGGGTGGTCACTGTCGACATGTTTGAAAGAAACTTTTTTAACGAACCCACTTACAATACAACAATGGCTCTCTAATTTGGGCCCGGCAAACTTGGTTTGTCTCGTCTCTGCTCTGCCTGAGCTCTTCATTACGGGTTGTGTTATCATTAACTGAAAATTCAGACTCTGAGTGTTGAGGCTTTGCCTCCAACTCCAGCACACGATCCCCTGCATTCATTAGGCCTAATAATTAATAGGATTAGGTAATTGGGGGTGGGGGGTTCGAATACTGCAAAGAGCAGAAATATCTGCTGTGCCCCAGGACCATGGGTTGCCTACCTCTGCCCTAATCCCTCACCTGGAAAATCAACAAGGATGCAAATCATGTCTCCACGGTGACTGTGGGGGAAAGGGAAGAGAGAAAGAGTTCTCTCTAATTAAAATGTGAGATATGTTTTAGGTTATATCAGGAGAGGGAAAAGTTCCTGATTAGTTCTGCTGTTTGATTTTCTTGGCAGTTGCCCTTATCCAGGACTGCAAGTCTTGCCGTTTTTACACACACTCTGTAACCCATTTTTCCAGCTCAGATTTTACTGGAGTAGCTTAGATAAGCTGAACTCCCACACACAGTGTACCTCGCAAGTTCGTCTCCTTTACTGCCACACTGAAAGAGTGCTAACTTTTTTGTAGGCCTCCACTGGAGTATTGTCTCTCTCAATACACTTTCTGTTATGCGGGAAACTGCAGGTGGGATGAATAAAACAGGAATATAATAATAGGGACAGTGAAAAACTACCACAGCTATGATTATGTACACAGTAACAAACTTCCAAACCATTGTGATGTCATAGTAGCACCAAGGGATTTGTTGACAGTCACTTCAATCCAATACTGTAATCTTTCATTCTAAATTTGTTGAATTGTGATGTCATAAAAGTACCATAGAATATGAGGACAGTTGCTAAGTTGAAAATAGTCATTGAAGAAAGTTTTGTCTCACCGCAATACCAGTGTTGGAATCAATGATGCAGAAACTGATGGCCTTTTGACACACATGTCTGGCTCATAATTATAACATCACAACAATGAGCATGACTAACTTCTACCACCAATGTGGACGTGGGAGATTGAATACCATTTTTATTTATTTCTTTTGTTTTTTTTCGTTAATCAAATTCAAACACGTTTGTTGCAAATGATGCAAAAATTCAGGGAAAAATTGCAGACGCAAGAATGCTCTTGCTATTTTATGTCCACTGACAAGGTGCGTACCGGATTCGTTCATGACACCCTTCCGCTCTCGGACTGTCTGGGCTCTGCCTTTGGGGTCGTCTTTAGTATTCTGCTTGAGGAGTCGGAGGGGAACAGCGGTCTCACGGAGGACTTAAGTCAAACAAGCGCTGCTCTGGGCTCTTTGAAATATGTATGACTGTATGTGTCCGGAAACACAGCGAGGCTTACCCACAGCTTCGGGCCCTGATCAGGTACTGAAACCCTGCGGCCCATCATTCCAGGTTATGTTAGCAGCAGGGTGGGAAATCTCAAAAGCAAAAAATAAAAAGGAAAACATCCCACTTTCTTTTGCCAGGTGTCATGCAATTCTGTTTATGTCATCATTGAGTATGGTCTAATGATGTGTGTAATTCCTGTGATGACTGACTAACACTACCTATGACATCTGCTTTAATACCACAGAGAGGTTAAATACTAAACTCTGATTGGCCGACAGAATGGTGATTACCTTCCTGGTACTGCTCTGAGAAACAGTATGATAGCCAGGAAGCTGTTCTTACCACTGTTCTGAATCAACTTGCAAATCCATTCAGGATTCAATTTGTATCGAAAAATATAAAAAATGTGCATGTCGTCCAACCACAATCAGATACAGATGTAACATTTTTTGAACTGAATTTGAGTGTTGAATTATTTCATTTTGTAAGTCCTGGTTACAGTTGTAGCCCCCTTCGCCGGGCTGTGCAGTTGTATGTAAACACATCACTCCGGGGTTAATGTCAGTCAGCCTCAGCTTTGTATCAGGACTGCAGCACACTACACTCTCGTGCTTTCATTTCCATTCAACCCCAAACCCTTCAGTGGTTTCATCCATACGCACACAATACACTGTCCATAGGGGATGAGCGCGTTCTGCAGAGGACGAAGATGGACTGCTGGATCGACAGTAAATGTTTAGATGAGTACGCTCTCACAATAGGCTTTTGTAGCTAAACACATTAACGTTCTTCTTTGTATCTATTGGCCAGTCGATAGCAGTGAAATGCAGTTATCTGCTGTCGTCTCTGTGTATTTTTGGATGCTCTGCCTCATTAGGCTCCCGCAGGGTGACTCACACACAACGCACAGGTTCGTATTATTGGACTTTCACGGCGCCCACTCCGGCACACAGCCTGGGCAGAGACGCCCCCCCCCCCCTAACGGAGTCTCATTTCAGAGCTACTGGTTTCCTGCACATAATTGAGCACTTAGCATCCAGTGTGCCAAGCCACCATGGGAGGACAACCTGTGCTGCAGAGTTAGGCAGGGCAGCAGTAAACACCTCTCTGAATGGTCGCTTCACTTGCTGGGACAGACACATTCTGACACAGCATTATGAGGAATGAGGGTACAGATTTATTTAAGTTTCTGCAGAGAGGAGTTATGCATCCAGTGCTTCTTTGGCATCGCATAGGGAGCACTTATCCAGTATGTAGGATATCAGCTCACTGTTTTAAGAACAGTCCCTTTATATAGATGGATATTTCTACAAGGGTATAACTGCTGTGCCCTATCAGGGAATTGAACCTGCAACCTCCTAGTTGTAGGTCCAGCCCCCAAACTATTCTGCTACACTCCCCCCCATATAAAGCCTTTCAGATACTTACAAAATGGATTAATAACATGAAGGTTATAAGCAATTTCATGGTATTTATGTTAACAATGAGAAATATGTTTCATAACAATGACTGAAACACACTCACATACCTAGGAACGAGAATGCCCCTGCAAAAAAAGGGGGCAGGCAAAAACTATTACTGCAGAAAGGACGCCCTACACTGTGTGTGTGTGTGTGTGTGGGGGGGTGTAGGGGGTATTTGGAGTGGAGTGTGTTTAAGTTTTTAGGGCATGAATGAAAGCACACTCCAGAGGGAGTGACTCACCCCAGTCTGCAGTGATAGAGAGAGTGCGAGAGCAACAGCTGGAGTTTCATCCTGAGCAGAACATCAAAGCACCCCCCCCCCCCCCCCCCCCCCCACTGCCCCCCAGCCCCCAACCACGCTGATAGAGCATACTTCCTGAGCGCATCTCTGGACGCAGCTCGATAGGCCACACGGATCAATAAAACTGCTCTTTTCCTCCGCTCCGCGAACGCTCCGCAGGTGCCCTCGCCAGGTCTCTAACGCTCGGCACACATGCAACTTTAAATGCTACCAGGCGTGGCCAATGAATGTTTAATATTCCACAAAAACTAAGCTTAAACATCAGTGTGGATATTACATATTAATTTTGTTGAAACGTTTTTGCTTTTATTTAATAGCTTTCCCTCATTCATTCCTTCCCTTCAAGTTCCTTTCGTGTACTCCTCTGGTCTCTGTTGCATTTTTCTAATACTACATTATTCTGTTTACTTGTGCACTTTCTTTCTTTGTCCTCCATGTGCCATCAGCTTGTTTCTCAGTATGATGAATCTTAGTCTTGTGTTTTTTCGCTCTTACTTCCTAGCATACTTTTAAGCAGTTTTGTTAATAGGCAGTGCCTTGTATTTTTTGGGAATAATCGTGCCTTTCACGTTTTTTTTTTTTTTTATAAACATCAAGACACTGGAGCAAAGCATTTTTCTCACCCCCAAACCTAATGCAAGCTTTAGTTGGGTAGAATGTGAAATGCACATTATTTTTGCTCCCTGTCCTGCCGCTGTTCGATGAGGCCATTGGCTGACTTAATACCAGCAGTGCCATGTCCATTTCCCCACCCACCCCAGAGAAAGTCCCTGAGCCAGGAGAGAGGGACCGGAGGATGGATCTGCCCCTCTCTGGAGCATACAGGCCGCTGCTTTCATTCACTTTGCCTTTGGAGCGGATGCTGCTCCACACCAGCGCTATTGTTTTAAGGTTTCCTTTCCTTTATTTCAGCCATCAGGTTTATAATCTGCCATCTGTTTCGGTCCTTTATTCTGCATTCTATGAGAGTGCAGGACCGTTTTGTGCTGGTGAATGGGATGCCATTTACCACAAGATGTTTCTTCTTGAAAAAAATAGGCCCTCCCTGTTCCGAATATGAATTTATTAGAATTGGACCATGGGGAAAAAAAAGAATCACGTTATTAGATTTGAGCTGAACTGACCTCTCTGTCCTTAAAGAACCTCATCAACTAGGCAACAAGACTGGTGTGAGCATGCACACATACACACACACACACCCATATGCATAACAATACATACATTCGCATGCACACGCAAACATACATAAGCACATAAACGTATGCATGTGCAAACACTCCCTTACACACACACACACACATACACATGCACGTGCACGCACACACACACACACACACACACATGCACGTGCACGCACACACACACACACACATGCATGTGCACACACACACACGCACATGCACACACACACACACACACACACACACACACACACACACACACACACACACACACACACACACACACACACACACACACTCACACACACACACACACACAGGAGCAGTTTAGTTTAGTGGTTAAAGGGAGCACTCTGTTATGTGAGTCTCCTCTTACTTCAGATTCAGGTCCAAAGCCTCACTCACAAAAAATCAGCAAAGTGACCGTGAGTGTATACAAAGGGGAAAGAGCCATTTCCTTTCACATCTCTTTTTATTTTATGTATTTATTTTCAAAGACAAACTCGATGCACCCTGCAGGGAACCCACAATTATGTGAAGTGGTCAGGGGTGAACGATCACACGGTCTGGGGTGTACGCACATGCACAGAGTATATGAGATAAGCTGGCAAAGGGCAGCAGAAGAATTTTTATATTCCTCTCCCAATATGAAAGGTTTTACCACGGTTTAATCTGCAGGTGAACTGGCACTAATGTTTAACAGCTAATTTCCTGTCTGAGCCTGAGTAACAGAAGCAAACAAAAACTGGAAAGAGAAACAACCCTCCAGGAAGTGAGGCCACCCGACCCAAGCCAGCCCGCTTCCAGATTAGACCACCGAGAAACATGTTGGTCAAAAAGGAATGCCTTTCAGTTGTTATTCATGATATCATAAATAAACACAGTTAAAATGTCAGACCCTGCAAAACTTGCAGAGTAATTTGTGTGTCTGTACACTCTGTGCTCAACAATAGCAGAGCTGGCTGTGAAGAGTACAGTATCTAGTGTGTCTAAGGATCTGTGCTCTACAGAGGCAGAGCTGTGAGGAGTAGAGTATCTGGTGTGTCTATACAATCTGTGCTATATGGACGCAGGGCTGTGAGGAGTAGAGTATCTGGTGTGTCTATTCGATCTGTGCGCTATGGACGCAGAGCTGTGAGGAGTAGAGTATCTGGTGTGTCTATACGATCTGTGCTCTACAGAAGCAGTGCTGACAGTGAAGAGTGGAGTATCTGGTGTGTGTACAGAGTGTGTGCACTCATGTGTGAAATACAAACTGCCGTGCTGATCACGGATCCTCTTCACGGGCCGCTGAGCAGAGTCTCCCCATCCGGGGAACCCCTTTTCAGACCGCTGGCTCCAGGCCTGCCTAAAGACGGGAGCCCTGCGGCATCCAAGCAGCGTGTTCAACACTCTCTCACACTCAGTGAGTCTTTCAACAGCACCCTCAGCCTAAAGACCGCAGCTCTAAGGTACATTTATTACATGCACTTGATATAAAAACGTTGCAATGACTTGTGGCCCCACAAATTTTGATGTTTTGTTGTTATTTTCTCATTTGTTTTGCATAATTGCACCATTTCCGGCCAGCAAAAGAAATGCTGCATGTGTCTTCAAATTCCAATTTCTGGGGAGACAAAATATACGAAGAAATAAGGCTGAGCTGGGGTAAGGTTCGGCCCCACCCGGCCATGCAGTCAGCTCATACTTAGCTGCAGAGAATGGGGGTGGTCGGTTGAGGGGCGGCCGGTTGGGGGGGGGGGGGGGGGGGTTGTAAATGGATTCTGTTCAGCGGCGAATTCTGCGTAAACAGCAGGCTGGGGCCCATCCTTGATTTATGAAACGATTTGCATGCGAAAAAGTGTGGGAAATGGAGGGTGTCCGCGGAGTTCCACACTGTTAAGTATCTGGAGCATGCCATTCAGGTCCTGCACCCGAGAGCTGGCACAGGCCCCTTCCACCGGCCCCGGCAGGCGCACAAATAAATTCTAAGTTGTAAGTAAACACATGTAATTGAGGCAGTGGACTGTTAAAAACGCGTCACGCACAGGCAGGGAAATATTTATCTTCTACCGCAAATATAAGGCCTGGGGAGACACAACAAAAACCCTGCATTTGCTTTCTGTGTGTGTGTGTGTGTGTGTGTGTGTGTGCATGAAAAAGAGAGAGAGAGTGTGTGTGTGTGTGTGTGTGTGTGTGTGTATGTGTGTGCATGAAAAAGAGAGAGAGAGTGTGTGTGTGTGTGTGTGTGCATGAAAAAGAGAGAGAGAGTGTGTGTGTGTGTGTGTGTGCATGAAAAAGAGAGAGAGAGTGTGTGCACATGAAAAAGAGAGAGAGTGTGTGTGCGCATGGGTATATGTTCGTGTGCATGTGTGTATGTGTGTGTGCATGAAAAAGAGAGAGAGTGTGTGTGCATGAAAAAGAGTGTGTGTGTGTGTGTGTGTGTGCATGGGTATATGTGAGTGTACGTGTGTTTGTGTGTGCATGGGTATATGTGAGTGTACATGTGTGTGTGTTTGTGCATGGGTATATGTGAGCGTGTGAGTGTGTGTGCGTGTGTGCATGAGAAAGAGAGCATGTGAGTGTGCATGTATGCATGTATGTGTGTAAGCAAATGTGAGTATTTTTTTTGTATGTTTCCATGAATGCCCAAGTGTATGCAGTTGCATGCTGTGTGTGTGAGTGTCTGTTTGCGCAGACAGTGTTTTTGTGTGTGTATGCAAGCACACCTTTATTTATTTTTCATTTAGCATATGCTCAGTTTTCATACATATTTATCACAACTTGGACGTTAAATATTTAAATATCGCCCAGACACTTCAGCAGTGTTTAAATTGGATACAGACCATGGGGCCCATCCACACACTGGAACAGCGCCTTAACAGGATGCAGACTGTGGGGCCCATCCACACACTGGAGCAGTGCCTTAACAGGATGCAAACTGTGGGGCCCATCCACACACTGGAGCAGTGCCTTAACAGGATGCAGACTGTGGGGCCCATCCACACACTGGAGCAGTGCCTTAACAGGATGCAGACCGTGGGGCCCATCCACACACTGGAACAGTGCCTTAACAGAGTTAGCCACTCAAATGACAAAGTGGCATTGAGGTGCACCAGACTGCCATGGGGTCAGTACTGTAAGGGGAGATTTATACAGGATAACAGGATCCTTTATCTCACCACAACCCGGTACAGTGTGTGATGAACTCTGATAACCCCTCCCCTCAGCAGTGAAACAGCTCCAATCTCATTTATCAGGAGGGGAGCACCATAAGTTGGAGTATGTGGAGGAAAAAAACTTCCTGGAAGCTGTCATGTTCCCGGAGGAGTTTGTCAGCTGTCAATTACTTGTGCAATGGACTGCACCAGGATCAGCAGATGAAAGAGTTCCAGCCCTTAATTACTGCTTTCCCAGCACTAACGGGTCTGGTCTGACAGAGAATCTGGAAAGCTTTGGTAACTTTCCTGGCCCAGGTTTCCAGTGAGTTGATTGGTGGTAGTACAATTATTCTGGTGGATATGATTGGCTGGGGCAGTTTATCATTATACACACCCACCCCCTGGGACTTGTGATTGGTCATTGGTAGTAATAACTGATTATTGGTTATTACCAAAGTGGAACCCTGGCAGATGGCCAAATTATAGAACATCAGCATGAGAAACTAAAGAAGTTAACAGTTAGAACATGATTATTTTTTCATGGCTGTGGTTAAGAGACTGAAAAAATGAGGTTGGGTGGTAAGTTCTTTTATACAAGTACCAGCAACAGTGTGTGTGTGCATGTGTGTGTGTGCGTTTGGAAGGGGGATGTGTTTGTCTGTGTGACTGTGAACCTCAGTGCAATCCCTGTGTCCTATCAATGCCCAATCAGTAGCATTAGCATTGGTAGCAAGATTACCATTAGCAGCGGCAGCAGCGGGATTAGCAGTAGCATTATCATATGCAATAGCAGGATTATTAGTAGCAGCAGCGGGATTAGCATTAGCAGTAACAGTTGCAAGATTAGCAGTAGCAATAGCAGTGCGATTACTGGTCACTTTCGCATTAGAAGCAGGCCATGCAGTGAAGGGCCTGCAGGAGGAGGCTGCTAGTGACTCCCTCTGTGTTCTGCTCCTGCCTCAGCACCAACTAAGCAGGTAAGGAGCTGTGCCCCTGACTCTGAGGCAGCAGGATTAGAGCCAGCAACCCCGCTGGTGCATCTGAGAAAGACACTTAACCTGAACTGCCTGAGTAAACATCCAGCCGTATGAATGAATGAACAGTGAGTAAAAATGTAAGTCACTATGGATAAGCTAGCGTGTCTGCTAAAAGCCTGAAATGTTTTTTTTAAGTGGAAAACATGTCGCTTAAGGGCCCACACTGGTATTAAGTTTGAGTTCAGATGAGGACCGTGTGCATCTCCTCTAGGTGAAAATCAAACACACTCTTTCTCTGGTAAATAATTCCACTCGGATCAACGCAGCATGAAAGATGATGGTCAGGTGCCTTGCGGTCACATCCTTTAGAGAGCGAGTGTGAAGCCGCATTACTGTATTGAACAAGCTCATATAATTTGCATGGAGTTTGTAGTACTGCGTTTGCAATGTTGTCTTCCATTTCTGTGCACTAAACACTGACTTTTTCGTGGAAGAAGGGTGCCACATTCCCCATGCAGATTCGCATTTGCTTTCAGACTCAACGCCATTTTGGTCACATCTGTGCCTGACACACTTCAATAGGATCCCCGATTTTGTCAGAAGTGCCCTAAATTTCTACCTGTGACATCCCAGAGAGTCAGCGGTCATTTTGAGCCCTGAATAGAGGTAAACACAGACCATACACGGTAAAACACGGCTCCAACAGACATGAAACCTGCCTCAAGCTGCAGCCCTGGGGTCCTCACCCCTGGTTCTGGAGAGCAGGTGAGGTCAGCTAGCTGTGACATCAGCTGTTTAAGTTGGTCATTAGGTGCAGAGGAACTACAAAGACCAGCATTCATTGTGGCAGTCATAGACCAGGAATGTAGATCACTGTTGTGGGTATATGCATGTGGCTTTCCACTTGCCAGTACAGAGGAGGACACAGGAGGACAGGATCGATTCAAATTCCACACAGTGGCCTCGGCGAACACCGCCTGCTGTTCCCCAAAATGTAATAAAATCACAATTATATTTCTGTCAGTACTCTGTCAAGAAAGCAAAGTCGCTGCGTATAATCTGAGGGAATATTTCCACAGAAAACAGCTTGAGTTGCCAAAGATCAGATCAAGCAATCAGCTCTAAACCCTTTGAAATCCCACCCCCCCAACCTGCCCCAAATAAAGAGATGGGATGATTCTGAATTGAGATTTCACAGCAGATGATGGTGTTTTTTCACTCACTTCAACACCAAGTCTGCACGAACAGCTTAGCTTGTATCAGTCCATATATCCTAAATTCATATTCATTAAGTGCTATAAGTGAAAAAAACGCTTGGATCAATATTAAAATAATGAAATTTGACTAATTAAAATCATGACAAGTAGAGAGAGACACTGGTAGAACATTACTGGGGGGGCTTCTGTCTCCACAGCCCAGGCAACAGTTTCCCCATCTTAAATTAAAACCTTTCCCCCCCCCCACCCCCACCCATTGGTTTAAGTTTATCACGAAAAAGATCTTTGAATAGCATACAGTGTATACAATGAGAAGCTTTGAACAACTCCAAGGGCCACCTTGATAAGCAAATTGTACAGTAAAATAAATACACAGAAAGTTAAAGGCACATTCTTTAAATGACCATAATATTGTATTATAACAGTTCTAACCAGCCTTACATTATCAGCAACCTCAGTGCTTCAGAGCTGCTGTCCACAGGCAGGGCTGCCTACCTGAGCCTGCATTCATACAAACAGCGCACCGTCCGCAGCCAAGGCGTCCTCAAAAAAAGGGAACAACTGGAGACGATCCGACATCGAGCTTCATGGATTAGCCTCGATTTCCCCCCCCCCGCTTCCCACCTGCGCGATCGGCGTGAGTGGACCGAGAGAGCGCTTAAAATCGGAGGAGCGGGAATAATCTTCCTCATTAGTTTGATTTATGGGACCCACAAATCCTCAGCTGTCAACGTCATCTCTCTGATAAACGGGTGAAGACTCTCCTGTTTAATTTTTAATTACCTGGTCTTTGCAGTAATTCATTCATTGATGTAAATTCACTGGGGCGCCTTCAGTCTCTTTGGTCGCATTATTTAGTGGGAAGTGGGACACATGTCATCAGAACAGTGGCACAAATGAAACCGTGAAATCGCACTGGGTCGCTGTCCGATTGCACCTGCACAGAATGGTGCAGGTGCAATCGGATTTCACCAATTTCAGTCATTTATGTCATTGTTATTGCGTGCATGCAGCATTAGCACGATAGCAGGTACAGAGCTAAGGCAATGATTTAAACATACCTACCCTCCATAATCAAGGATGAAAAAAGCCATACCATGTGAGAGTGATTCAACTGAAAGTGTTTAGTTAAAATTATCATCAATATCAATTATCATTATCATGTTAATTAGCCACTGTAATGACAATATGTTTAATATAACACATTGTCACCTATTATACAACGGTTCCATTTATTAAGCATTAATACAGCATTTCTAGCACATTTTACGTTTATTATATGTTTATAAATTTGCTTTGCCTGTGCCAGTTATATTTGTTAAATGTTAAGAAAGCATTGAAAATCACATTTATTAAGCATTATTGAAGCATTACCAGCAAGTACTGTGTTTAAAGTAAAGCTGTGCCTGTCCTAAATTCACATTTATTAAGCATTAATAAAGCATTAATATCAGATATCCTCACTGTTAATAGTTAAAACCAATATTATCACCCTTAATAAGTGACTGCAAAAAGACCATTAAAGGTATAAGGCATCGTTCTGAGGTCACATTTAACAAGTGGACAGTTCTAAGCACAGATAATATAAATCTGTGAGTTATTAATATGTTATAAATGAACTGGAACTTAATATTGCATGTTTTATGACAATTTTATTACAATGTTGCTGGTTA